>JAOWBH010173173.1:0-10503 GCA_028566215.1 Silene coronaria
GGGGGATGAGATGATTGATATGATGAAATCGGCTGGGTTTGGTGATGCTCTTGATAAGAAGGAGTATTACGGATTTTTGAAGATTCTCTGTGGCATTGAGAGGGTTGATCATGCTTTGAGTGTGTTTAGAAAGATGAGGAAGGATGGTTGTACTCCGGGGGTTAAGTCTTATGAGCTTTTGATAGGGAAGTTGTATGCTCATGGTCGAGCAGAGAAGGCAAATAATCTTTTCAATGAGGCTGTTCGGAATGGGGTTGAAATTGAGCGTAATGATTACAAAGTAGACCCTAGGTTTATTGAGAAGCCAAAGGTTGTGAAGAAGGGTAAAAAGCGTTTGACGTTGCCTGAGAAAATGGTATTGAAGAGGAAAAAGCTTAGGAAGCTTCGTTTGAGTTATGTGAAGAAGCCGAAGAAAATGACGCGGCAGGCAGTTTGATCTGAATTGCTGCTGTTAGTTTGTATCGGTACGCTGGTGTTCTCTTCATCAGGTGGGTAATGTTGATCTCTAGTATAATTCCAGGACCCTATGCAATGTTTGATTTATCATTCAAGACTTATTTCGTTTTAATTTGTTTTATGTGTGTGATCTGCTTAGTTTCAACAGGCTTTGTATCTGTAATGTGACTACATTATATGCTGGCTGCTAAATGTTGTCATTGCCTATTCTAGTCAAGCATCTGTCTTTTATTAAACAAAACTTGACCAAAGTGTAATGCACTCATCATATATGTAGCAGTTGGTCAAAAACTTCAAAAAGCCATCTTTTACGGTGTATGTCACTTAGCTACGTGGACTGTGTACTGGTGTTCTTGTTCTCCGTTACTAGACTATATGTTAATAGTTATATGTTACTCCGATCCTTCGCTTTTAGAGCCTTACCCGTGTCTAGTGTGGATTCCGTACCCGACACTTGTTAGTAGGACACTTCTGCTAAGAGTGCTAAAGTGCTAAACTAGAGAGGCTCACCATCAGAAAGGTAGAGGAGGAGAGACTATAAAGCATTTAGTATTATATTTAATGACTTAAGTCTTGTATTGAAATATTTCAAGTTTAGAAGGGTATTTTTGCTTTGAAAAAGTGACCCTGTACCTGAATCCCCATTTTAGAACAAAGTCCCTGCATCTGCAAATTTAAGTCATGCCGAGTCCGACACTTGGGCAAGTGTCCGTACCTGAGTCAAAGCAGCATAGGTTATGCGCCATCGGTTCAACAACTCAAACCTTTGATCTTAAAAACGCTAGTTTACGGGTTAAGAATGTGGTTTTGAGGTCTAAACTTTCCTCCCTTAGTATATTTTGCAAAGATTCAAACAAATCGACTCATCTTGTAACATCTAGTTGGCATGCTACAAAGCAAGCTTTTATATCTAGACGGTCGTGCTTTCTCTTATGGTAAGATTCTTTATGCTGCTTATGTTTATACTTCCTGAATGTCCTGGTTGATAATTGCATTACATATTTAGTAGACCAATGAGTTGGTTGTTATCCACCATTCCACCTGAACTGTGACTCACGGTATAGGAGGTTGGTAATTTAGGATCAATAATCGACTGTAGGTTCTTAGTAGTCGCACCTTTTCACTAAAATTCAACATGTTGATTTATTTTCGTATAATTAGACCAAATCATCAAATTGGGATTCATTTATTCTCTCTTTCAGGATTCCATCATTAGAATATGACTCAACTCCACTTAGCATGTCGAGGTTAAGAATGTGATACTGGGATGATTTGGCACTGTCACAAGTCCTAGCTCTTTGCGAACTTAACAATAAACCATTATGGTCAAGTTTTTTTTTTTTTTTTTCAAAGGGAGCAATAGTAAGCACTGAGCAGTTAGAAGAGTTTTAAACAGTCAGTCACTCACTGACTTTAATTGCATATGCACCCGTGTGGTTAGTTGAACGAACTTGTGTCTTTTGTGTAGTACTTGTTTCTTATTCTCCGTCTTTATCAATTTGCTTAGTAGGTTTTTGAATCATCAATAATATTTCGGCAAATGTTAATCCTAAGGTTATGATAGCTGTAAGTCAAGTCAACGCCTTCTTGATGATTTTTTCTTTCTTGAATTATGATTTTGGATTTTTGGTAGTGTTTGATAAAACGTGTTCAATTTTCAGTATTTTATTTTTTGACAAAAGTAGAAGTCAAGGTGTTTATTTTTTATGGCAAAGTGACCTAGATTTTAGGCTGTTTCTACTAAAATGCATCATGGTGAATTGGATTATCATTATCCCTTTTTGTTAATTGTTATTGCTAGAAGTTTTTCAATATGAAAATTAGTATGAATTCTTGAGCTATGAACTTGAAGCCTGAGTTCTCAACAGAACATGTTGAACTTTGAACTTAAATCAAACTTGATCATGTTCTTTTAAAAATCTGGTATTATTACTGTTTTTTTACCGGTAGGTATTAGTTTGAAAGCAGAATTTTATCGATACAATTCTAATGCAAAATTCTTTCTGGGTACAATCTCCTACCTACCTTAACTAGAATTTTTACTGCAGATTTTTCTGTACAATGTTTGGGTTGCGTTCATGCTACCCTCTCTGCAAAAAGGCTTTCAGGCAATGAGTGATGGTGAATGTATGAAATATAAGAATTCCATGTCCAGTCTTGTTTCTTAAACCATTAAATAAGGAGCCAGTTTTATCTTGAAACTAGTAACTTGCAAGAGTTTAAACATATTGGTCTGAGCTTTCAAATTATGTTTTGAGATTTTGCTTTAACAACGTTTTGAAATAAAAAATTTACGCACGCATAAGAATTTAGTTTCTAATACATACTTCCTCCTATCTCCTGGTTCAATGTTAAATTAGGAAAACATCAATCTTGTTATGTAATAACAGTATGTTGCTGAGTACTTCTAATTTCCAAAAATCTGAATGTCGGTAGGCCTAGAAATTCACTACTCTGTATTTTTCCTGCATTTTCGAATATGTTGACAATGCATTATATGTATCTTCTTTGGCAAAAGCAGTTTGCTAATCGTTAATGTAAACCAGATCTTTTGATGAAGTATTTTGCCAACGCTTCATTCTATATTGATACTGGAGTTTTCTGCCCAATTCAACACTATTCTGCATTCCCATGGTCGTAAATCATAATTGGTTTTCCAGTTTCTAGCTGATGTGGCAAATTTGGCATGACGCTACCTGTACTTAAACAACAAACTGACTATGATCTAGCCCGGCCAAAATATTGTTGGCCCAAATTTACCCTTGTGCCCCCTCAATGTACATCTATTAGCACACCCGAACTTGGAATGATCGGCCCAATCCAAATGCAAACGTAATCAAATTGAACCAGACCTTAATAGAAACGACCCAAATGCAAAATGTAATACAGTTTCATTTAGCATTTGATTGACTGATGCCTACCATCATCTGATTCTTTGAATTGATGTAACCAGGAAGTACGAAAGTTGATCAAACATTGCAAAATGCAAATGGAATGAAGACACCTTTGTAGCTTCGGAAGAAGGCAGACAACTTACCATCATGCCTTTGTCGCAGTTAAATTATAAATTATTGGAGATCTTCAGGCAGCTGTGTTTTAGCCGTTTAAGTTTTCTGAAACTATAAACCTTCATTTTAGCAATTGAACAGAGTTGATTACTTAAGTTCATGTTTAAGTGATGAATTTTGGATTACAACAAAATGTTTACACCGAACCTTTGTTTAGGAACAATTATTGAGTTGCAGAGTTGGAGAATAAGCGGCTTCCTTAAAACATTAGCAATATATTTGTTCTATATACACAAGTGATATAATATTAAACTCATTTTAAGCTTAAAACTGTTAGTGTCGTCTTAGATGAGAAATTGTGAGCAAGCATACCCGATATACTGCAACTCAATATGGTTGGTATACAATAATAATAATAATTGAAAGTATATGCAATAAATGATAAATTTGATATAGTTGTGAGTTGTGAGGCAAAGCTAGAACATTCTTGAGACGTAGGGTGGTGAAAATTCTAGGCTGGTTTTATGAATGACAAGACCTGGCAATGTTTTTGTCAAGAATAGAAAGCTCTAGTACTCTTAGTCATGATTTGTGTTATTATATAAACCAACTCTTGTATCCACGTTTTCATTATCAATATTCAATACCGTACACTTGACTTTTTGTTTCTATCGTATTCAACATTCATCTAGATTATTCTGTTAAGGTAATAACTATGAACACTGTCATTTCTTTCTTCAACTTATTCCACTAGTCATGATAATCAAAGCTTATTAGAACTACTTGGTTGCGTTTAGGTAACAATGGTTAAAAGTTATCCAAAAGTAAGTGACGAGTATGAGAAAGCAGTAGACAAGTGTAAAAAGAAGCTTAGGGCTTTCATTCAACTGAAACATTGTGCTCCTATCGTCCTTCGTTTGGCGTAAGCGCTGCTCTTTTTATCATATCATCACCCGACTTTTGCGACCCTTATATTCTGTTTCCGTTCTTCTCTCCAACCTTCTCCTTTAATACTCCTACACTGAATAATAAAATATTTCAAGTGTTTGTCAGAGGAGGAGGTTGGAGCGGCAAGGCACGTAGCATTGCTCATCATCATCACCTATATTTCACTATCATCTTCACTTGGTCCTTGGCCCTAGGAAGATAAAAACTTCTAATCTTTCTGTAAAATTTCTTTGAAGTTTACATTATACCATTATTCGTTCAATCCACTAAAATTTTCCGTCGCTTAAATGTAAATCCTGTAGTGATACATGAACATAAGCCTTATTTTTTATTTTAATTTGCCTCTCGTTAATATTAATAAAAATAAAAATACTTGGTCTGAAAAACAATTTAATGTTACATGGTGCATAATCTAAATATATGGCAATCTGAGTTACTCCAGCTCCACTGTAATGGGTGTCCTGAGTTTCCGAACATAACTATTGCTGTCAAATGTTCTTGTATTCTCGTTTTGCCTAAGATAGATGTCGTGTCAACACACCATAGGTAGATTAAACCGTGAACCTTACACGCTTTCTGGCTACTTTGCACATTAACAAAGTTAAAAGATTTCTTGTCGTTGATGAAATTTTCGGCAATGGAAATGGTAGATGGCATGCAGCAGGGACATATGACGTGCACTCGAAAACAGGTGGACCGTTTGGGACAATAAAGAATCCACAAGAACTTTCTCATGAAGCAAACAACGGTCTTGATATAGCTGTTCGACTGCTTGAGCCAATCAAGGAGCAATTCCCTATTTTAAGCTATGCTGATTTTTATCAGGTTCACCCATCACAATTACTATGTACTAGTAGTAAAGACTGTTTTTGATAGTTATATAATCTACATTTTAGCAATGCACTAAAATTTGTACTGATTTGATTATTCGGTTAGCTGGCTGGTGTTGTTGCAGTAGAAGTCACTGGAGGACCTGAAGTTCCTTTCCACCCTGGCCGACCTGTAAGTGAACTCTGTAACTTTTATCTTCCTTTTTGTATGTCATGATGTCGACTAGAGATTGTGAAAATAGATGTATGAAGAGAGACAATAGATTTAAGTTACGTTAAAGACCAAATGAGGATAAAATTGCGAAAGTAGGAGTGCGAGTATCATTTTTTTTTTTTTGGCAGCCGTAAAGGAAGGTATATTACAAACTCATAGCCCGTTAAGCTAGGCCATGAGCCACCTTATTAATATCCCTAGTAATAAACTTGAAACAAAGACAATGAAAAAGATTTAAAAGGCCAATGTCAACAATGATTCCCTTTATCTGATGATGCGTCTCCTCTATTTCCGCAATCTAGTAAATTAGTTTTAAGCAATCCGAGGCCACCTTCATATGAAAATAGTTATGTCAAATCGCCCATTGAAGAACCATTCGAATACTCATCGCTTCAGCAGCTCGCAGTGGTGACTCCGCCTTAATCCTAGTGCTCCCTTCAAATATCCTATTTCCCGTAGTATCATAAGCAACTCATCCAATAGTTGCCATAGTATTCCCCTTCCATCCTACATCCACTCTTACTCTTGTGGGCATGCATATATTTGTACCTCCAATAACATAAAAAAAACTTTTCCTTTGCGAATCCTATAACGCTTATCTTCCTCGACGCGCTGCCCCCCATGCCCTTCTGTCACCTTCCTTTTTTTCCATTAACTGTCGGCTCTTCCATACATCGTTTACATGTTTATTCCACATAATAAAGAAAGAATCCGGGCGAAGCACAGACCCCGAAACTTAATGTCATTCCTAACAATCCACAGGCACCATAAAAGTTGCTAGAAACTTAGTAACTTGTTCCTCTATAACCCTAATCTTTCCCAAATAGCAAATCCAATTAATGATCTATTCTCCCACGTTGACATTCTCACCTTGTCTCACATTAATCCCCAAATCTCCACATGCCCAAATCTTTGCAGTTATGTCACAATCTCTGAATAAATGTTCCAAATTTCCGTTTTGGGCCCAAAATTATTACATAGCTTATAACAAGGATCATTATTGATCCTTCTTTTCATGAAGGCATGTCCTAGTGGGAGTATGTTACTTAGGATTTTTCATACCACAATTTTTCACATTTGCGGTCGTGGAAGACGCCATAATTTAGACTTGCAAAATTGCTTTCCTCGTACCCTATCCTCATTCTATCCATCTCCGTACCCGTTGCTTCAAAAAACCTTCCAAAGGCTTTCCCATATCCACTTTTAACCGAGTACTCTCCCTTATTATTAAACTTCCAAAAAATAGTATCATTCTTTCGTGACTTGCAAAGAGGAGTAGCTAGTATTTGATCAGCACTTTGCTCCGTAAAGTCAACGTGACCAGCCACCCATTCCACTCCCCACTTGCTAGAATAAGATCTTGGACTTTTATAAGGTGGCAGTAATTGGAAGTTAAAACTTCTTCCCTAGGTTCCGGTTTTCCTCCATTAACCCAATCAATATCCCAAACGTCTAGAGAAGAGTTTATCCCGGGTTTCCAACCAATTCATGTTCTTACAAGCTCCAAACCATGTATCAGGCTCCTTGTAATCCAAGATTTATTACCATTAGATCTTACCACAGATTCCGCCATGAAATCATCTGATCCAAAAAGTTTATGCCTAAACACATCACAAAAGAGTGATTTTTCCTCCATTACCAATCTCCGTACGTGTTTAGCAATCAATGGGACATCCAATGTTGCGAATGCCAAGGCCACCTTCACCCTTTGTTAAGCTAAGGAAAAGGTTACTACACCAGTGAATAGTTCTACCCGATCTATGACAGGTCTCATCGTACACCTAATCAAAGATAAAATACGCTAGACTTGGCTAACAAATTAATGTAGTATGAATAGGGGTCGAACCACAGAGAATGAATAGAATGCTATCGAGAATGCTATCGAAGTCGATTTATCAATTTTGGTTGATTGATTGACTGATTTACGAATATAACAATATAATCAAAGGTGTCTTGGGGATTCGGGTCACACATGCGAAATAGATACGGTAGATGCTAACTAGAAATGCATAATAATGATATTTTCTTAGGTCTCACGATAACCATCTCTCGATCTTATTGTCAACCATAGAATGAATTCTAACGAACTCTCGTTATGGGTAGATCACTCTACTACATCATGCTTAGTCTAATTCAATTCCGTGCCTCTCAACTTGTGGAACGAATTAACAAATTTAACGAACGATTGTGATCAATAATCAAAGGCTAACATTACAAAACAAGCAAGAAACAAATAAATATTACTACAACATTCTAGTCAATATTATGAATATCTATCATGCATGGCTCCCTTTATCACTAGACAAAGGAATCTACTCACTCATGATGAAAGTAAAACTAATTATACTAGAAATGATGAATAAGGACATGATGGAAATGAAATATAAATGACTATAAAACATAAACTAAAACTAATGATGAAAATTGTATGATAATGAAATGGCTAATGATGAAATATGTAAATGTTGAACTACTAATGATAATGAAATATGAAAACGATGCTAATGATGAAATAACGATAACTAAACGATATTGAAATAACGAACTAAACTAATGCGTAAATGAAATATGAAAACGGAAATGGAAATGAAATACTACGAGTAAGAATTACCAAAATGGAGAACTAGAACTTGGAAATATAAGAACAATAAGAATAACAAACCCAAAGAACTTGAACAAAATGTAAATGACTTTGATATATAAAGAATTATTGTGAATACAAAATAAAATGCTTAATGAAAAATTTCTGAACTATAACTAAGGAAATGAAGAGAATTATGCGTAAAAAGATTGATCTAAGCATCACCCAAGATGTCTCAAATGGTCGACCTAGGGGTCCTTTATATAGGCCTCTAGAGTCGAAACGTAAAGCTCTTAATGGCACCCAACCCCAATTGGGGTCGCAAGTATCCGAGTAAATGTGTCTTAAGTTGCGCATAAGATGCCATTCGAGATCCGAGGGTTGGCAACCCCGGCCTTCTAACCCCGATAGGGGTTGTATAACAACATCTTCTTGACATTTAATCCCAATGTTGAGTGCATGCAACCCCTAATGATGTGTGATTTGTGCATGGGGTTGCATCTCTTGCTTCATTTCCACTTTGGCTTGAGTTTTACACTTTGCATTTCTTGCCACGGTCATTACTTGCTTCTTTTTAGCCTTGTAGACTTCGGTGTTTGCCCAAATGTCGGAAAATAATAGCAAAAAGCTCTATTTCCTACATAAAACATGAAATACAACCAAAACACATAGAAAATGGGATTAGATCACAAATACACTACAAATAGTGCGAAATACAACCAAAACCGAGCTAATATGAGGGGTTAAATCGTATAAATATATAACACATCAATCAACAACATCACGAAGCATCTCAAGCCACCACCACTGTGTCTCTCCAAGAAGTTTATGCCATGAATCTACAACTTCAAGCTATTGTTGAAGATTTGAGCATTCGCATCCTCACTCTAGAAAATGGGATGGTGAAAAAGAACACACCACCAAAAGCCGCTAGCCTAGGCCGTCCAAAGCCTAGCTCTTATAACACTCGTCATTCTAAGAAATCAAGCACAACCGAAAGGAAACCCGGGAAACACCAAAGGGTATTAATGATTTAGGCCTGACTTATGCCGAAACTTTGAAAAGACTATCTATCCAAGGCAAGATACACCCAATAGGTCCGACCCCGAATCCACCTCTAGAGAAGCAGGTAAACCTCTGGAAAGGCAATTCATATTATCAATACCACCAAGGTAAAGGCCATGATACAGAGGAATGCTTTTCTCTAAAGTTTATCATATATGATATGATCGAGAGTGGCGAGATACCATTACCACCTCCTATTTATCAAATCAGGAAGATTGACCCTTATGGGTCCTCTATCGTTAGCCAAGATCTAAATCCATCCATAGGTTGTTCCCATCTTTTCACTTCTTTTGATGATGAGAGGGTCAACATGCTCGAAGAGGATGATGCCATCCAAAGTGGAATGCTCATGCTTTTTGTTGCTATCATTAATTCATTTTCCAAGCTAGAAGGATCTATCAACGATATAAATTCCCGACTTTTCAACATGGAGAGTAAGTTCATCACACTTCAATAATAAGAATACCGAAATGGGAAAAGAGGTTGATGCGCGACTTCCTAAGAATAAGAGTGTGCAAACAAATCCGAAAATCGACAATTTCAAAGAAAGGACAACGACAGATGCACATTTCCTCCCATGTTCTTCCCATGCTACACATCCGGGAATCAAAATTGTCAAAGGCAACTTCATGGAGCCTTCGCCAAAGAAATATAGGAATCCACCGAGGTCTTACCAATCTAGGCATACCTTATGCCTTAGCCTTGAGCAAATTAACCTCTTTGGATCTCCTATATCCTATTGGTCCGACCCCATACCCAAAACCAGAAAAGAAGAACCGATTTTGGGATGGAAATTCTTATTGTCAATATCATCAAGGCAAAGGGCATGATACCGAGAATTGTTTCAAGCTCAGGCATGGCATACAAGATGCAATTGACGATGGGAGGATTTCTGTATCGCTCCTAACTAGTTCGGACACAGAAACTGGGCAGCTTCAAGGAAAATTAACCAATCAAGAGTATGAACATTTCGCCAATCATTTAGTGAAAAATGACTCACAAATATCCGATCAGTCAGAAGAGGCATTATCAGTTGCAAATGTTATCAATTGTCTTCACCCAAATTATGCTTCTCACTTGAAAAGTGGCAATAAAACCATCGAAGACCTATCAATAGATATTATTCACATCGATGATATCCTTCAAAAGAGGTTCCTCTTCCACACCAACTCCTAGTGAGCAAGCTATCCACATTAACAAAGCAAATTAGGTGGAATCTTCGCCAGAAAGGGCCATGCATCCGCCAAAGCCATTATCAAACTTGGGCATAACTTACACCACTGCCTTTAGAAGACTCGTTTCCAATGGATTAATTCAGTCGATGGGTCCAACACCAGATCTTAATCCCAAGAAGATAAATCATTTTTGGAATGGATCTCAATATTGCCTTTTCCATAGGGG
>JAOWBH010173184.1:0-10500 GCA_028566215.1 Silene coronaria
GGCACGGCCCGGGCACGAAAAAGTCCGTGCCGGCCCGCGGGCCGCGGCGGGTGTCAAGGTTTTTGGGCACGGCACGGTCGGCCCAATAGTCGTGCCTGGGCCGAGCCGTTTTGATGGCAAAACACGGTGGGCCGGCCCAGCACGGTCCACTGCCATCTCTAGATAAAATGAAGTATTAAACTACCGCATAAGGAAATTATTAGTTTTGTTTCTCATATTTATTAAGTCGTCTTTGATTTGAAAAGCTTGAACATGTCATTTGTGTTAGTTAGGTCGCATTGGGTTAAACAGGTCATATGAGTTAAATGGGTTAAATGAGTTGAGTGAGATAAAATTGAGCTTTTCAATGATAAATGAGTTAAACAAGTCGGGTTGGGTTATAAAAAAGTTAAATAGGTTTGGTTAGGGTTGAGGTGTATGACCCGTTTAAATAAATCGATTGAGTTACGGTTGAGGGGTAAACGACTCATTTATATATGACATGAACACAAACCTGACACGAATGGAGTATTATATATAAATCATAAATTAGAGATTTCAATTAATGGCATAAAACATATAAAAGTTCATAATAATATATATACACCATAAAGGCATAAATCAGAGGTTTCAATTAATGACATAAAACATACTACCTTCCATCCATTCCAAAAGTTACATGGATCCCATGGACCCACTTTTTTCCTTACAAAAAGTGAGTCTATGTAACATTTGGATAGGATGGAAGGGAGTATAAAAATTCTTAATGGAGTCTTTAAGTTTCCCATCTCGGTTTCAGTTGGAAGATTGTTAAACCCTTAGTTTGCATCCCTATTGCCAAACTCAAAAGAGTAACCATTGAAAGAGGCCAACGGATTTTTCTATCGTTACTTAAAACCATTAGAGAGATTAGTTTAAATACTCTTAAAACTATAAGTACCTTTCGTTGAAAAGAAGACGGTATCCAAGAAGGACAAGAAGCAACATTTTACTCAATAACAACAATTGACCACCAAATTCAAATTCAAACTCGGATAATATATATGGGAATGTACAACTCTATCCATACCACCTACAAAAATCGAACGATAAAATAGGAAGCGGCTAGAAAAGGAAAAGAAAGGACCAAACACATTTTGGCCTAATACAAATTTGAAATTACTAATTACAACTTTCCCACACAACAAGAGAATACAGATTTGTCAGAACAGCCGGAGAAGTCACTTTTTGGAGGGCTAGATGCTTGTTGCGCCTAGCACGAAATTAGAGAAAACTGCCAAGTAATGAAACAATTGTATGAGAAGAGCCAAACTGTGCCATACTACGCCATATAAACCCAAAACGCATAACGTAACACCCATTCACTCCCATTCTACATCCAAGAACTGGACAATTCACATAAGGAGGTCTTCTCGACATTTGCAATCACATCTACAAAAATCCTAAACATCAACAATAACCAGCCATTAGGATTCACTAAGCAAATGAAATGAGAGAGAAGGAAACTGTAATGGAAAGGGGAAATGGGTAGGAGGGACTTTATACGTTTTTCAAAGTCCAATTATTATTCACCTTAGTAATTCAAATTTCAAGATGCTTGGCAATCCTAAAAGAAAAAACCAAACTTACTGTTCAATACGAGTATATGTGATCTTATGATCTTGTAAATGTTCGTTCATGTTCCATATTAATAGGATTTTTTCATCACTTATAGATTCAATTTCTTGATCCATGAAATATCAAAGTAACATTTGAAATGAAAAGACAAACGAGCTAGATTTCATACCCCAACAAAGTGACAGTATCGTACATAATTTAAACTAAAAACACCTTCCATAGGATGATAGGAATAAAAAACATAGCTTTGGAAGGGATAAACCAAATCAGATCTAATAAGTACCTAATTTATAGGCATATAGGTGAGCTTTGATGTATATCACTCATTCCACACGCCCTCAAGTAACCCATCTTGTGAAGATCATCTACGAAAGCCTCCACTTGTGCAACCTGACCAACAAAGGGCGAAAACATAAAAAAAGATCGATGAAATAATTGAAGTGAGCCCAAAGGCAGCGTTTTTTAGGGAAAAGAAGTGAAGTGATGTTCTTTACTACTGTTCTTTTGAACAGTAACAAGCCTTACTTTTTTGTAAGGTGTAAAGAGATGTAAAGATAGCAGACATATAGATATATGTATGTTATCATTTATAAAATATCATGTTATCGAAATAAAAATGTCATGTTATAATTCAATGTGTTCTTCAGCTGCAGTGTCAGTCTAATAAATAGACCATCTTCTACAACCATTAGTAGAACAATAAAGAATAAAGATGATGCACCAATGAAAACAAGATATGCAAAACTATTGACTATTTCTTACACTACTGCCTTTGACAAAGGGAGTAAAAATGACGACAAGATAAAAATAGGCAAAAATCTGAGTTACCAGGATGATGCAGCTTTTGTTTTGCTAAGCTGCTGGTGACATCCAATCTCCTCTGATTGATCCTTGGAATATACTAGTCGTTGAAACTTTTTGGACAATTGCTGATAAGGCTGAATCTCTGATGGGCGCACATGTAGAATTGCACGCTTCAAGTGTTCCATATTTATCTCCGAAGCATCAAGATTTTCCTGATAGGATTACTAACTATTACAGCACTTTTCAGAAGAAACGATAAAACCATACATAGTGTAAAACTAAATAGCAACATACTTCAATGGCTGAGATGGCTGCTTCCCTACAAACCAATGATATATCAGCACCAGTACAATCTTTAGTGAGACGTGCTAGCTCTCTCAAGTCAACATCAGAACAGCAAGGCATTTTACTCAAATGAATGTTGAAGATGTCAATTCTGTCTTTTTCACTAGGGGGTCCCACATACAGCAGTCTATCAAACCGCCCTGCCGAACAGTGATGTTGAATATTCAAAGTTTGCGAAGTGGAAACTAAAATAGCATCAAGCATATGAACCCTGCATGTGTGTCACCGAAAAGGTTACCTGGTCTAAGAAGAGCAGGATCAATCTTGTCCGGACGATTTGTAGCGGCTATCACAGTGACATTAACTCTTTCTTGCAAACCTAGAAGGGGAAGAGATTTTGTGAACGTTAAACATCCAACTCTTCCAATTTTTCCAATAGCTGACTCATGACGTTAAGAAGTGACCCCAAAAAAGGCTGTCTTACCATCCAGTTCTACCAGAAGTTGACTCATGACCCGATCTGAAACAGACACTCCATCACTTTCCCTTCCACGAATAACAGCAAGACTGTCTATTTCATCAAAAAATATTATAGAAGGAGCATTAGATCTTGCTTTAGCAAATAGAGACCTAACAGCCTTCTCAGATTCCCCAACCCACTTGCTGAATAGTTCCGGGCCCTTAACGGCAAGAAAGTTAAGCCCTGCTTCAGAAGCGACAGCGCGAGCCATCAGAGTTTTACTGCATCCTGGAGGACCAAACATCAATACCCCTGTTGGTGGCCGGGTTCCTATTCGGTTGAATGCATCCTGATGCTTTTGAGGCCATTCAACTGCTTCCATCAACTGTGCCTTTACCTCCTCCTGGCCACCAATATCTTTCCACTTAACCTTAGGAACCTCGAGAACAACCTGCACAGAAAAAAAAAAAGTTAAAAGAGTAAGCAGATAATCAATGCATTCTAAGGAGGTTACAATCTTTCTAGCCGTCATTTGGCTTCGTAACATGATGGGATAAATTAATATCACTTGTGAAACTGAATGAGTTTCTTGTATTGTGGAGCAGCAACCAGATGAATAGATGATAGAATTTTTTGATGCAATTATCCTTATGGGTCATTCAGAAACACTCTTGAACTTTTTTAACATAGAGATAAGGTAGCGTACACTCAACTTAGTTACAGATGATAATCAGAAAATTAGTCAGGTTACTGTTTGCCAATCTCATTTATTAAAAAAAATAAGCCTATTCGAGGAGGCTGTAAGCTAAGCTGCAAAATTTAAAATCATAACCAAATGAAATAAACAAAAATGATGTTTAAAATATATAGACATATAGTGTACCTCTCGCATTGCACTCGGACGTATTTTCATTCTTGCCCTCTCAAAATCCTCAAAGGTAATTGTCAGTTGATGCTCTTGTGTTACTGAAGATCGTTCATCATTTTCTACAACTTTCTGGTTGTTACATGAAAGGGTAGCTTCCCCAGAGGTAGGGCACACACCAGAATCACACAAGACAGTCGACTCCATATTACCCAATGATGCAGAATCTAGATCATCTTCAAATGCCACGTCATTACTCGGGTCAGAAGAACTGTCTACTAACGAATCAGAAGCATATCTAACATCTATATTTTTGTCAGACATAATACATCGCCTTAAACAAACCATAGCAGCCTCATTTGAGAGGGCAGCTAGATCAGCTCCAACAAAACCATGTGACACACCAGCAATTTCATGGATTTGGGAAAATGAAAGTGAATGTTCCATTCTAGCCAGAAGAGTAGTCAATATATCAAGTCGTTGTTCAGCGGTTGGTACACCTGCATAACCAATTTTTTAGTGCAAGTAAAACTAAGATAACATGCAGTTGAACTTTTGTTACAGAGTAGCAACAGTATCTAATCTAGTTAGCCAATTTACTACTGTTGTGTCCCACGTATTCCAATTTGGTATGTACCCACATACAAATTACGCACAGTATTTAGGCATGTTTTGTGTGATGGAGAATGCTTGTGAGACTCACTAGCCCACTTGCAAGTGCTTACATAAAGAACCGATTCAAATGTCCAACAGTATTCAATCTAGTTATTCAATTTAATACTCGTGTGTCGTGTCCCCCATATTCCATTTTGGTATGTACCCTTATACAGTTTAAGTTCAGTATTTCGGCAGTTTTCTCTGATGGAGAATGCACATGAGCCTCCTACCCCACTTCCAGGTGCTTACATAAATAACCGATCCAAATGCATACGTCTATTTGTTGGGATAGAGGTAGTAGTTTAGTCTTGACACACTATATTTTACTATGAAATTCCTGTACAGGGATGCATAAGATGACATGATGCCTTACGGATTAGCTGTACCTATTTCAATTTCTCTATCTAATCTTCCCGGCCGTCTAAGTGCAGGCTCAATACACTCTACTCTGTTGGTAGCCGCAATTATAAGGAGACCCTCTGTTCTGCTTATTCCATCCATTGAATTCAGTAGTGTCGCAACCATCCTTTGAGACAACTCATCACCACCTTCTTTCCTGGCTGGTGCAATGGCATCTAACTCATCGATGAATATCTAAGCAAATAATTCCTTATCAGCAATCTTAAATATTAAGGAATGGGAACTAGTTTTGTTACCCACTTATTCTACATAATATGTTAGTAATAAACAAGGGTATTAGTAATGTACACCAAAGAGGGCAGAACTCATGTGCAAAAAGAAACCAAGATGGTAATGCCAAAGGAGACACTCGTTCAGATCAATAAGGAAAAAAAAACTCCCTCCATCCCATCTATATTGTCTTCGTTTGTGTATTTAAGAAAAGGTGATGAAATGAGGATAGAGGTGGAATAAGGCGTACTTATAACTCGGAGTACTTATAATGCATTGAGAAAGGGAGCAATATTTTGGGACAACCAGAAGTAAGAAATCGGGGCAATAAACTTGGGATGGAGAGAGTACACACTTGTTGACTGGAAGCGTTAACAGGAAAATCTCATGTTATTTAAGTTTAATCAGTACAAAATTGAGTGCTTCAGGTAAAATGATCTCACCACAGCAGGTGCAGCTTCGCTAGCTGACTTGAAGACATCATGAAGTGCCTGCTCAGTCTCCCCGTAATACTGACTGATGACTTCAGGCCCATTCACTTTAAAGAGGCTAACTCCAGCATCATGAGCACATAACTGCGCCAAAGATGTCTTCCCTGTGCCTGGTGGGCCGTAAAGCAACACTCCCTTTGTACTTCGTAAACCTAAACTAAAATAGTTAATGCTCATCAAGATACAATGACAATCATTTTACAGAAAACAAACCAAGGAATCATAACTTAAGAAAATATGAACATATTAACTAGTATACCAGAAAATAAAAAAACACTTATACTCTTTTAAAAAGAAGAAAACTGATAGGTAAATCAAATCCATTACTTAATTATATTTCTATGCAATTTCATCCTCATTTCTGCACATGTTCTAGCATTTCAAAATCTAAGCAAAGTTTATCTATATTTTATACACTTTTATCCACAATGTATATACACAAATCGGTAATTATTCTCAAAAAGGTGAACCGGTTAATCATGTTAGAACAAAATAGAAGCCATCCAGAACTTCTAGAAGCTTTTTCGAGATTAACAGCATTAAACTAACCTAGACAGGTCATTCTTCATAGATGAGGAAATAATATCTCGCAGAAGCCTGTATTCCTTGCCTAGTCCACCCAACTGCATAACTTCATCTTTCATATTAACAGATGTCTTATCAGGTTTTGATACACTTCCATCAGGAGTTTCAAACGACAAATCTGAGTCTAAGCAAATATTAATCTTTGTGGCAGTATTGATTATATATGCATCATCACTGTGCTGAATTAACCGAGAAGTCTTGCTAATGGCCTCATTATTTCCATTAGCTGATGAGCTTTTCATAGCCACCACTTCAAAGAGGCATAGCCTTGAGAGCACAGGTATAGTCACAAGATTTCCGCAAAGCAAAGTGCGAGAATGTAACCAGGAAGCTGCGGTATGTTCCAGAAGTTTCTTTGCATGTTTGTCACCCAATACTTCTTGTATCTCAACTGAATCAAAATAAGATCTCTTAGTCTCCCTCAAACGAGATACCGAACTTTCCAATGAGAATAAACTTGACTTGCTAGGACTTGGAGAGCATGGCCTCGAGTGTTCTAGCAATGGTGTTCGGGGGGAAGAAATTTCACCATTTTCATACCCATCTTTGGGTTTGTCTGACAATTTTTTCAATGGGGATGACGCCTCTATATCCATTGACCAGCTTTTACAGGGTATCGACCTTATATATAACTCCTCACAAACCAAAGAATGATCTACATGAGAGTCACGGCACTCTCCGTTGCTATGAGCAAAGCTACTTAATGGTCCACCTCGAATACAGTGCACAAAGACAGTTCTTCCAGTAGTAGGGCATCCTAGTGAGTATGACAGATTTGAAGAGATCCTGACTTGATTCTTTACAAGCTGTAGAAATCAGGAAGGAAGATATAAGTTACTAGCCTGATTTATTTTAAAGCCAACGTGGTCACGTGGATGCAATGAGAGTTCTAGCAAAAAGCTTCTCATCCATCAGTCATTAGCAAGGTTTCAAAGCAGAATTGAAGTAGCATACTGAGTTCGACACAGAACTAAATGGGCAGACAATAACTAAGAATGCCATTCCCGTGACCAAAAATAGTACTTCGTATGAATATGTTCTATATCGGAGGACAAAAAATGACCACTGAAGATCTACCCTGCTCAAAAACCAGATATACCCAGAAAACACAGTTTTGCCTAAATTGTCAATAACACCACGAATTTCATAGTTTGGTGTGCAAACAAGTATTATCATGCACATTAACTCTCTCTCTCAAATTGTCATTTCTCTAATAACTTTGTGATACTGACCTTAGTAGAAGGAAATGCAGTAGCAAGAACAAAAAAGTTTCCAGCTTTACCATCTACTTTCCCTTCCCAATCAACTCCAAGTTGTTGACTACATTCGGCCGCCAAAGAGCTGAGAAACAAACCATTCCGAGGAAGGGACACCTGTGACATCATACAAAACATTTTCCAATTTTAATCATTAACATAAGCATACAAAACACTACTCCTACATTCTAATTTATTATAACTAAGTCACCATCAAAACAATCAAAAGCTCGAACACAATACCTGTGGTTAAACTCGAACAACTCCTTACCTACTGATCTAAGTGTTCATGGGTCTGGGTGGATTAGTAATTTGATATGTGGATTTATGGGTGGCCTATTGTGATTAGGACGATCATGGTAGTATAAACTTTACGCGTTTGATAGCAATTTAGTCTTATAACAAGCTTCAAAAACGACTAATATCGCTTTGTACAGTGTACAATTTACCCATCTTTCTAACAGATTCATAATGCCGGGCGAAACATCGAAATTGATAATGTCAAAAAGCAAAACACAAATAACAAAAACATAGGGGTGAACCTAGAAATAAAATTATTGGGGTAGCGAATTTTCCTAATGTTATTTTTACTATGTTAAGTCCATAATATGGATTTTGGGTGACAAAAATCAATAATTTTAACCATTTTCTGAAAATTTGGGGTAGCGAATGCTACCGTTTGGTACTAGCTAGGTTCCCTCTGCGTGCACCATAGACGAACCCGCGAGTTTCACGGCAATTAAACTAGTTTATTATAACGAAGTCAACATCAAAACAATGCAATTGTTAAAGCCCTCAAACTAAAACCTAAATAAGTACTTAGCAAAAGAATGGAAATTTATAGTCCCTCCGTCCCAATCATTTGTTTACGGTTGATTAAAATACCCCTCACAATGAATGTAAAAATAAAAGGTAAATAAAAGAGTGAGACGAAAAGAGTGTAATAAATAACTAAAAAGTAAAGAATTAGAATGCATACGGAGACAAGGGAGCCAGGAGAGATGGAAAAAGAAATGAAAGAAGCGTGAGAAAGCCAAATAATGGAACCCTTTTGATTGGAAGACGTATCGAAGTCGGAAACAAGAGCAATAAGTGATGATTTAGAGATGAAAGATGGGAACTTTGAAGAAGCTTCTTCAAGAATTTGCTGCAGAAACTCATCATTTTCTTGTATTGGAGTTGTTTGTTGAGGAGATGGAGAATGATTGTTGTTGTTGTTGTATGATTGAAGAAGCTTTGAAGAAGATGAAGATGAAGATGGAGATGGTGGTTTTGAATGCTTCTTTGATTTTGATGGCATTTTTTCAGTGTCTGCTCAAACTGTTAAACCCTTCCACAATGGAGGACACAATTCAGCAATTCTTATTTAAGAGTCTCGTACCGTAGTCCTCTACTCTAGCATCATTGGGATGAGCCTATTAAAAAGGACTCATCCAACCCAATTAATTAGAGATGGTAAATGAATCAATCGTGTCGGGTATAGCCAAAGGCGAGATAGTTTGTATCGGGTCATTTTGTGTCTGCTATACATTTCGAATCGAATTAAGTCGGGTTGGGTCATCTCGGGTCCGGCCCAACTTTCGGGTGACCTGTTCTCAGATCTCTTTTGAGTATTGGTCATTTTGGGTCTGGTCGCACTACTTTGATTAACAAAATACGATTTTGCAAAGTTAACTATTTATTATGAACAATTGTAACTAAGTGAAACTTTATTTTGATGTATATAACTTTAATATGACTACTATTTGTCTTTTCGGGTCACTTCACGTCATTTGAACGGGTTAATTATGGGTCGACTCTTTTCGAGTTGGGTCATCTCGGGTTGGGTCAACATTAGATCAAACAATATTTGAGTCGGATCAATTCGGATTTCGAGTCATACTCAAATCAAGCAAGTTGTCGCTTTCGGGTCTCAGTCAGCCTTATCGGATCCGATCAGGTTTAAGGTAAAATGTCTTTGAACTTCTATTCATAAGCCAAAAATGAGAATCACTTGATGGGTGTTACTTTCCACTTTTCCAGCCATTATCAGCAGTATATCATGTGACATTGAATGCAGTATATCAACAGTTGCTTCTATATAGTATTTCGGATCGAATCAAGTCGGGTTGGGTCATCTCGGGTTCCAGCCAACTTTCGGGTGACCTGTTCTCGGATCTCTTTTGAGTATTGAGTCATTTTGGATCTGGTCGCATTTAGGTTAATAGCATACATTTTTTTAAGGAAACCCAAATCGGGTTTAATTCATAACAGAAATATCAGCCTCGACCAAACCAGACACGTATCCAGGAACATCCACAGTCCACTCACGCCTACCTCTAGACCAAGGGCAAAAAAGTGCTAGCGCATGAGCGACACTATTATTTTTCCTACTAGTAAAAACAAACGAACAAGAATAAAAAAAAAAAGAGCATAAAAAATAAATATCCTGGTAAACTAAATAAATATCGCCGCGTCCTTGTTTCCATGCCTGCAAATCGTTGATGACCCCTAGGCAGTCACTTTCGAAAGTAACAGTGTTAGGACTACTTAGTTGATGATGATAAGATTATCTTGTGATTTATTGATTGTCTCTTAGTTGTTTTCATTAGAACAAAGTTATTTACATAATTAAGAAATGAAGAGGAGCATTCAAAGATCAAGAAGAAGACATCTTCTTTGCCCTTAGCAAAACAATGTAAACAAGTGAGTGAAACATTCTTAACATATCAAGTGAATTCAAAAACCTGCAACAGTGCATTGCATTGTGGTTTCTGATACAAACACATGGAGTATTATTTCCGAAAAATATCCCTTGCCCTTAGCAAAACAATGTAAACAAGTGAGTGAAACATTCTTAACATATCAAGTGAATTCAAAAACCTGCAACAG
>JAOWBH010173195.1:7727-19138 GCA_028566215.1 Silene coronaria
ACCTTTTTTTGCGAACTCAGACCCGGATATGCCTGCTGCACCAGTATCTGCAGCACAAGTTCACGATTGGCTTCTTGAAAAAATAGCTGATGCCTTGGAAAAAATAGCTGAGAGAGCCACTGCAAAAGAAGACGCTCCTTCAAATGGTTGTGATCAAGATGTTGCCATGGCTGATGCAAATACAATGTCAACAAAGGCCTCAACAAGCACTAGCGGTTTGACCTTTATTGAAGGAATATCTAAGTCCTCGTTACTTAAGCAAGCAGCTGAAGTGAAAGGATCTTCTCTTAAGGTTGGCATGTTTGCTTTTATCTACTGACCCGTTTACCACACTAACTCTTATAGGGAAAAAGGAAGAGAAGGATGATGTTGGTAACTTACTCATGCACTCTAAAAGTGAATGTTTGAGTCCTTTTCTAGTCATTTTTTCAGTGAGCGCTTTCTGAGATACTGAACTTTTTTGACGTACTATAGACAAAATGCATAGGGAAATGCTTAAATAGTTTTTAGTGAACTGATGCTGAAGAGTGTTGGTGTTTCCATGGTTAAAGGTCTTGTATGGAGACTGGCTCCTTAATTTCCATGTTTTATGTAGCACATATTGAAAGAGAAGGGTGATTCTTCGAATTGTACTGTACTACTGACATCATGAAAATATTGAAGTATATAGTACCATTATAAGAAGGGAGAGGGAGGATATTCTTTGGATTTATCTGGTGAACAAATTGGTACATAATGAAATTAACCAGACCTGTATGTCATCTCTGATATATGACTTGATCATCTCTGATATGTGCTTGATTTTTTGGGTTTGGTTTTTGATATCCAGATAACTTTTCTTTTGACGTGCAATTTCTGTTTGAGTTACATTCTAATAGAGACTACCTTCTGAATGCAGATGTTAAATTGCCACGAGTCCGTGATATACGTTTTAGCACCGTTGAAATATGCCACCATATATGGCTGCTCTGATACAACCATAGTTCTTGGAGCTGTGGGCAAGGTGATGAATCTAATCTAATAAAGATAATATTTCTTCCTATTTTTTTTTTAATCTTTTCCATGACCTGCATAATAACATGGATTTTCTATAATACTTTAAAGGTGAGAAGGCTACAAAATGACATTGATTCTGTCCGCAGGCTCTAAGAGTAGAACACTGTGAGCGTGTTCACATCATTGTAGCAGCTAAACGAGTTTGCATCGCTAACTGCCGTGAGTGCGTGTTTTACTTGGGCATCAATCAACGACCTCTAATTGTGGGTGATAATCATAAGCTGCAGGTCTGTCACCTGTTTGTTGTTTCTTACAATTTCTCGTTGATCTTGGAAAACGATACTATATACTGCCCAACCTTCACCCTTGCCAGCACAACTATAGATTTGTTGCTTCTTTTGGCCTTAGATTTTGATAGACCTTTTCAAAATGGGCTTGGATACCGCCTTGCTTCTTTTTCATGAAGTAGTAGATGGTTGCATGCTTCAGTTTAGGTCCTTGGAAACAACTCTTTACGGTTCTTACAAGGCAAAGCCTCTTTTTTTGTCTGATCCTCGTTCCACTTAGTGCGAGAGCCTCTAAATAGAATTGGGAGCACTCCTATTTATTGATATCGCGAAGTATCCTGTATCACACAGCTAATGTACCTTACTTGAATATGTTGTCTTTTGTCTTTGTTTTCTCGGGCATAATTATATTGATTCCCTGAGATAAGCACTTAAGGCCCTGCTCTTTTGTGTTAATTTACTTCACTTCACATCAGTTCAGTAATTAATTCAATTCAATTTAATTCAATTTCGATCAGTTCAATCCTGTTTAGTTAAGTCCTAAAGAACATGGCTCAAGTCTATTTTAGGACTTGTACAATAACCTATTTTTAGCTTTAAGGATCTATACTTCAGGTTTTTGGTCAAGGATCCGTAAATGCTCTTCCATCACTTTGATGTCAAATGTCATTTTTATATCTTTCTTTATCTCTCCATCTCTCTCCTCTTCTTCCATTTTCTTGTTACTATTCTTTATTTTCAATCGACGCTGGCTCCACTTTTTCTCCAAATGATCTAATTGTACCTCTACCTAGGGATGGCAATCACCCTACCCCTATCCATGCACCATAAATGAAATGGTTGGGATATGAATGATGATTTTCGTGTGAATTTAGGGTAGGATATGCATATGGATATGGATATGTCTTCACCCCATCTATATCCCACCTATTGCCATCCATACAACTACATCTCTCATATAGGTATTGTATTTTCTATCACTTAGTCTCCCAAACTCAATTCTCAATTCTCAAATTTCTATGGTTGCTTCTTTCAACCTTCTTGATTCTTTTTTTTATGTAAAAAACCTGTAATGTGCTTTTGCGAAAGCTGATAGAGTAGAGAACTATGTTTTAATGTATAAGAATGATGCTGATGAGTAAAGAATTCAGTACCTGGAATAAATGGTGAATATATAAGTCGGCTACGTTAGATATAACATATAGGTGAATTTGATAAGAGGAACTACCTTTTGCTTCCATGGAAATTGAACACTAAGCAACTAGCATTTGCCTTCTTCCTAGCTAGCGTTAACTTTTTCTTTTTAGTTGGAGCTTGGTGCACTAGAAACATTGGAGATGGTTGCCGTTGGATTGCCTGGTTCATGGCAGTCAACAACTATTGACTTATTTAACATATGTAGGAGCTAGTGTAGAGGATAAAAGAATATACAAAGATGGTCTTACAAGTAATAGGAGTTGGATAAGAGGTTAATATTGATCAAGTCTGGGTCCAGACCAATAAAAAGAAGTGAACTTCACGTTCTTTAAGTATTTTTAACTTCGTCTTCCTTGGTACTGCTGGGGGAGGGCTCTTGTTTGTTTGCCTTCTCCAAGATCCATAGATAATGAACACATATTTATCATAAGCTCGATGTACAGATATGTAAGGCTAATTTAATGTGACCCTGATTTTTTTTAATTAATATTTTTTTAACAGCATAGAAACCGAAACTGTAGTACCTTTTGTGGTTGTTCAGAGCTGTCAACTGAAGTGCGCTGCATCTGAGAATCTTAACAGTTTAACACTAGTGGAGTTTAATTTTGTTTCATATATATATAGAGCCCTATCTTGGATTGAAAGTTTGTTTCTAGATGAGCCAAGGAGGTTTCTATTTGTTGGTGCATAAATTGTGACCTGTCTGTTATTGGACAAGGGATTTGGGATATTAGCGGCCGTTGTGGCTTGATATCGGTTGCTGTCGCCATTAGTGCAGCTGATACTGCTTCAAAACATGATTGCAAAAACCTTCAAACCCGGGTTGAGACACACTGTTGCAGCCAATATTTAATACCACGGTTGAGTTGTCATGAGTTCCTGCTACTTTTCTTCTTCACTCTTTACTATAATGCTTCTTTAAGTTTGGGCCTCAAAAGAGGGAGATTCGACCGAGAAACAATTTATTTCAAGAAATCATGAGTTTGTGGCATGTTTTGGAGGGTTAGAGTGGAGGCTGGCCTTAAACCGTCATGGTCAACAGAATATTGGAAGGCTGTAGATTTGTAGAATAGAGACTCACTCACCTTAAGTTGACTACAGAAGGGAAATAGGCTTATTCAGACATTTTAGCAGAGTGATAAGATTTTAGTTCCATGGGTTTTTGCTAGACTCAACTAATCTAAGATAATAAAGGAATGGAGAGGGGAGGGAGGGGAAGGGCGTTGAGTCCTGAACTCATGACTCCTGAGTGATGATGTTCCCTTCCAAATCTGTTGTGTTGGAAATATTTGGATTTAGCTTGGGAAAAGGAAATGAATTTATCAATTTTCCTCCTATCGAAATTGAAAACCTTTTTCTGTCTTTCCATTTAAATCCCTCCATCCAAACAAGGTGTTAAATTAGGGTGAATTAACTAGGAGTTATAGGACAGTGGAGATAATGCTTTATCATTTCTGATTTTCTTCCTACTTTCCAGATTTGGCAAATTATTTTTTCATCCAGTTTTTCTTTCTTTCCATCTTGGTTAAGTTATTCTCTATAAAATTACCAAATTGTCCTCGGAATACCCAATATATTTACCAACATTCTCTGCTAACCAACCCCTCCTCTAAACCTGACCACTTGACAAAAAACCACCAATATTCACAACACCTACCTTCCACCACCACCACCACCACACCACCATCAATATCACCTACCTCCGGCCACCTCCAACCTCAAGATTTTGTCAACCACCCTCGAACCATGATTGAAAAGGAGAAAACTCCTCTGTGCCCCAGAAACCACCAACCACCAAGCTTGGCCACAACACCACCTCTCCCTCGTTGAACAACTGTCATCCACCCTTGAAACCGTCTCCACTCCTTCACAGACCTCTCCAAACCAAACCAGATGAAATCGGTTCTCCATCACCCCAAATCAACTCCCCCACCCTAAAAAACCCTTGTTCTAGGGTTTTCAAGGGTGAGTGGAGGGGGTTTCGTAGGTGGGGGAGGGCTTTTCAAGGGTGGGGAATGGTGTTGCATGGGTCGTATAACGATTTGGGTTGCCGTAGTGGGTCAGCATGATGAAGATGCTCACTGTTGGTGCTTGTAAAGTTGTTGATTGTGGGGGGAGGGTGACGTCTTGGGTGGATTGTAGTGACGGCGTCATGGTGGTGGTTGTAGGGATGAGGGGGTGGGACTTGGTGGTTTGGCCTTGGGATAGAGGGAAAGTGCAGGTTGGGGGTAACAAGAGACGGAGGGAGAGGTGCGCTCCGGTCAATGAACCTATTCTGTCATCCGATGAGGAAGAAGAAATTGAGCCGGTTGATGAGTATCCTTTTGTTGAGGTTGGAGATAAACATTAGCGGGAGGAGTTTGTGAGATTGATGGAGCGTCGTATGGAAGCTACACGATGTGTTAATCATAGTATTTTGGCTGCTCTCAAAATTGATACTATATTGCGGGATATGTTCAATAAGATTGGGTTATTTGGTTTGTTTCATTTAAGTGAGATATCGTATCGACCACTGACTTTGGAATTTCTTTGCTCTTATATGTATGACCCATTGAGGCAGCGAATTGGAACATGGGGTGTTCTATGACAATAAGCAAGACACTCATCAGTAGACATATCCACAACATCAATTCTATGACAAGTCTGTTCTAACATGGGGTGTTTCAATGCTTTTTCCAAATTAAAAACAATAGTGTCATCCCCCACAGTCTCCTTTGCCTAGCATCTATAAGTGCCTCCGCTGGGTGAAGGAATGGTTTACCCAAGATGATGGGAATTTGGGTGTCCTCAGCCATATCTAAAACAACAAAGTTAACTGGAATGAAAAACTTCCCCACTCTAATTGGAACATCCTCTAAGACACCCAATGGATGTTTAATGGATGAGGCATCCATCTGTAGGGTCATATTAGTAACACCCATATTTAACATTTTACATATAGAATACGACATAGGGCTTTACTAATAGAAATATGACCAATATGACAAGGAATAGAAAAACTCCTTGGATCCTTTAGCTTAGGTGGTGAATTAGCTTGTAACACGGCGCACTTGTGACTAAATGCAACCGTTTCCACTTTATTAAAAGACCGCTTCCTTGTCAATATCTCTTTCATGAACTTTGCACAAGGCGGCACTTGAGTGATCAATTCAGTAAATGGTACATTCACTTGTAAATTCTTCACTACCTCCATGAACCTCCCGAATCCAGCTTGGATTTATGTTGTTGGTGTGGAAAAGGTAGGGCAATTGCAATGGGCTCGGCTGCTTTCTACTTTTTATGCTTTCTATGTTGTCGGTGTGGAAAAGGTAGGGCAATTGCAATGGGCTCGGCTGCTTTCTTCTTTTTCTCGACATTAAAATCACCGCCATCAGGTACGGGGGTTCCTCGATCGAGTCCTGGGTCCACTTGATCGAGGATCCCGTTTTTAAGAGAGTTAGCATTTGCCGGGCGCAGGATACTCGATCGAGTGTCAGCGTTTTATCAACCTTTTCGCTTTTCCTCGTATCTCGTGTTTCTTCTTCACATGCTTTTGTCATCACTTAGCTCCAAATTGCCTAATCCCTTAATGCATGTAGGGTGGCTCTTCTTCGTCACAACCGACTCTTAATAAGAAGAACCGATCCTCAAGTGAATCGTATTAGCTTGCTCATGAGCTTGTTTACCTTGAGGAGGAAGAGATTCAGGTTGCCTATTTGAGTTTTGCTAGACACTTAAGCAATCTGAGTATCCAAAATTTTATTATGAACCAACAACTGGGTAATCAAAGCCTCTCGCTTCTGAGAAGCCATGCACACGACAAGGGCCGGCCGTAGGTTGAGAGAGTCTAGGATGCTGCTGGAGAATAGAATTCTTACTCGGATTATTGAACTGTTGACCTCCTTGGTTCTGCCTATTATAATTACCTTGTTGATTACTGCGATTTCTACGCAATTATGAGGAATCACATAACTGGAATTATGGAATTATGTGGCTGTTGCTGCGGTGGAGTGAGATTCTACACATTCTGATTCAACCATTGGAGGAAGGGATGCTCCCTAGTCCTCTCATTATAAGTATTAGAGAGTGCCCTGAAGAGTGAAAGACATTCACCTGTTCTAGTGTACTCATACACTTAGCTGCAACATGACCATCTAAACCACATCTTTCACAAGGTACCTCTTGCTGAACCTGAATCATGTCGTCTTCAACTCGGCAATTGGGGCATTTAAAACCTCCTCCAACTATGCACCTACCGACCTCTTGGATTTCTATATTGAGTAGCCATCTCATCATCATCTATTAGCTTCCAACCTCTATCATCATTAGCGTCTAACCTCTACCATCATTATTTTGTTCTGAAATCTAAATCTGCCATTAGCTGTGGCATCAAGGATGGCTCTATGAACATCATACAACCCGTTGTAAAACTGATTGCAAAGGAACCATTGCTGAAACCTATGGTGAGGAATAGTACGGACTAATCTTTTGAAACTGACCCAAGCCTCATTCAAGTCTTCAGTTTGACCTCTCATAGCCTCTGTGGTGGGTAATAACTCTTGTAGAATGCAAGAGCTAGTGAATTCTAGTCACTAATACCATAGCACCTCCTTGAGTTACTCCATCAGTCAAGGGAATAGAGCAACAATAATCGGTAAAGGTCTCCATGTGTTTACAAGGAGCTTCTACACTAGAAGCTCCTCCAAACAAATTTCTTTCCACCAAATTTATATAAGGGCCGATCTCAAAAGTTTTGTTGCGAGGAGTGGGAAGCTTGAATCCTTTGGGAATAGACTAGCTAATGTAGGCATCTTGGCTATTGCGGGAACTGGAACAAAGTGTCAGAAATTGGATTGTCCTTTTCGAAAGACGGATTTTGTTTTGTTGTGAGTGGGAAGCTTGAATCCTTTGGGAATAGACTGGCTAATGTAGGCATCTTGGCTATTGGGGAACTGGAACAAAGTGTCAGAAATTGGATTGTCCTTTTCAAAAGACGGATTTTCCGACAAAATAGACTGACGGGTTCGGTGTCAAGTATACTCAAGTCTTCTACTTCACTTATTTCTCTCCGAAAATTTTGTCTATAGCGAAAAGTTCTCTTTGGTTCGGGACCTCGGGCCTCGGGCCTCGGACCTCGGACCTCGGACCTATGGGATTTGGGCATACACGAAACTAACAAGAAAAATATAAGAGCTAGTTCGTCAAACTAAGTTCCCCGAGACAAATTGACAAATTTAACAAATAACAAACAAATATAAGTTGCCTTCCCGGCAACAGCGCCAAATTTGATGAGTCCCCTAAATCAAAGTAATCCTATCTCGGTACTAACTAATAATCAGCAGTAAGTAGGGTATCGTATCCACAGGGATGCGGTAATTATCTATTTGCTAGTATTTAATTGGTCCTTAGGTAACCATTTTCTTGTAGTTTTGTTTGTTTAGCTAGGAACTAAGTTTGAAATAATTAAAAGATGTAATTCAATAAGATTAAAAAGTCTAGGGCTATAAGGTCAATCAAATTATCTAAGGTCACCAAGATCGGTCGATTCAATTATGCCTTTACATCTAGAATAATATGCAATCGCTATAATTAAACGATCTCCATCTGATTATTTTAGCCTTTATTAGTCTTAACCCGGTCGGAGAAAATTCTAATTCGATAGACTAATTACAAACTTTGGCCTAAATTGATTAATTAGAAGTAAGACAATAAACAGATGATAATTCATGCGATATTACAAATAATCATTAAACTAATCCCCTTCTAACAACCAAGATCCCCTTTCACCCTAGATAAGGAATTTAGCTACTCATACTTGTAAAATAAACAACAAGTTGAATAAGAAGCATAATAAGAGACATATGAGAGAGAAGCAATAATAGAGCAATTGTAAAGATTGGAACTTGAATTGAAGCTAAAGATGAAAGATTAACAAAATATCGTAGAAGACTAAAGATTCAATGAGCGAAGTACTTAGATCTTGAAAATAAAGAGTAGCCAACCACTTCTATGTGTTTTCTAGGATTTTTTATGAAAATAATGCGTAACCTAATTATGAGGCTCTAGTTTTCTATTTATATTACAAGTTAAACCGATTTAGGAAGTTTCTACGAAAGTCGGTCGGTCTGTCGGTCTGAGGAAGGTCACTCGATCGAGTATAAGGCCACTCGATTGAGTGCACAGTTGATCGAGCGGAGCCTCACTCGATCGAGGACACACTCCATCAAGGATCGAGTACACACTGTTTTTCTTCTTATTCTTCGTGTGTTCTTCTTGTCTTCTCTTCTTCATTCTCGATTTACGTGTCGTACTTCGTGTGTTCCATCTTACCAATTCCGCGGTGCTCATAGTTATCCGCTTGCTCCACAAATGCGTCAAATCTGCATTAAAACACCAAATGGGAGGAAGTATCTACATTCTAGCATAAATGGCATATAAACGATACATTTTAGCACGAAAACCGTATTAAAAGCAACTAAGGGGAGGCATCAAAGTGTCTACTCATCAGGGGGTAGTGTGGTCAATTGGGAGAAAAGTCACACGAAAAGAAATAAATAAAATTGGAGGGAGAATATCGTTTTGGTACGATGGTAATTTTTTTTCCTTGTGATTGTTGCATAGCTTGACATTTCACTCTCATTTAGTTATTTTTGTTAAAGCTGCCATGAAATCCTTCAGCTGCTGCTGCCATTCTTGCCTTACTTTTCCTCCCATTGTTTGTCTGTTTTATGCAAAACACAATTGCGTGACTTCTATCTCAATTCCCAGTTACTCCCAGAAAATATTATTTTGACTAGTGGGGGTTCTCCTTTAAAATTATGTGCAGGTGGCACCTTATAATACTTTTTATCCAGAATTGGAGGAACATATGAATCAAGTTGGTATTGAGCCAACTACTAACAAATGGAGTGAACCTTTGCCATTGGGTGTTGTCGATCCGCATGATTCACTATCACATCCTGCTGGTGTTTCTGATATCCAAGCCGAGACAGCTGCGCTAGTAAATCCGGATCAGTTCACAAACTTTTTGGTAAACTTCCGCAAAAAACATTTCAGGAATAGTGAAAATATAAAAGAAATGCTCGAGCAGAGAGTAGCCTTTTTCAACATGCTACTGATGCTCTTTATTTCTATTGTGTTGCTAGATTCCAAACTGGTTTACTGGTGAAGTTCCTGGACCCACCACGAAGGACAACCCATTCCCTCTTCCTGAGGCTTATATGGCATCTCAGCAAAAAAAGGTAGTCTGTACTCTGTCTCATCAATTTGTTTACGCACTCTATCTCATCTATTTGCTTATGGTTGCTCTTAGATCCGTTTTTTTTGTAAGTTAGGTAGGGGCATTTATAATGGATAGATTAGATTCGAATAACTATGGGATCCACCAGTCTCCTGGGCACAAATCAGAAAAAATTGAGGGTAAAACAATCTTTTATAGCATACACTTTACCTAAATAGAAAACGTTAAGAAACCGATAACAAACGACTACAGCTGGGGAGTATGTTGCAAGTTCTGAAGCATCTCTGATAAGCTATTGTGTTAGATTGCTCCTTTCAATAACAATATAGTATTCTGCCATATCTTTGACCAACAATCAAACACTGCTTTCCAGCATTCAAATTTGGGGGAGGTTAAGCAAATTTTGCAGGAGACTCCCCTTGATGAGGCCAAGAAGCGAGAACTGTCATGTGCAATTCACGTCTCATTTAAAGACTGGCTATATGGTAAATTATTGATCCCTTGATTGGTCTTTACTTTTTACTCTATCATTTTAAAGGAAAAAAAAAGGTTGAAATTGTGAGAATTAGCAGTAATTCTCTTTATATGATGTTTATAACTGCCTCTGTCTCTGCTACAGCTTCTGGAAATATTCGGCAGCTATACTGCTTACAGGGTGATTAATGCATTGCTGTTGTTAAAAGTGATGATCGAGATGTGTAACAAACGATTCTGTAATCAATCACCTTCATCATCTTTAATCTCGTGTTTATTTTTTTTAAATGGAGAATCAGTGCATTTTGGCTGACTAGCTAATCTTACCCTCATTTTTTCGCAAGAAATATGCCTGTAATATTTAGCATCTCTAGTTTCACACACCTTTGTGAAATCTGGTACTGGTTACCACTTTGCTGCATCCCTTTTAAATGCAGCATTCTTTTTAGTTTGAATTGCTTCTCATTTGTGGAATGAAAAAAAAGTCTCTCTTGTAGCTCGCTTGGCCTATAGTCTTATTGAATGGTCTCATAATCCCGACTTTTGGAAAAGATCAAAATGGGCTCTCTTAAGGAAGACCAACTGTAGTTTTTGACCTTATCACTTCGGTTTCTACAATTTCCAGGTTATCGTTACTTTGCTAATACACTTTTTTTTTTCTTTGCTGACACCATCAGAACTTTCAGCGAATCTATGTTCCTATGCTAACACGCAAACAACATAGAATTCTTGTACTGTCATTATGACTAAACATTACTCGTATTACCTATAAGATTGTCCTTAACTCGTATACTTGATTCCAATTAATTCGCAAACCAACAAATAAAATGGGATAATGCCGAAGATTCAAATTAACGTAATCCAACCCAACTTGTATACTTGATTCAAATTCTTGTAGTGTCATTATGACCAAACGATTATTCATCTTAAGCTTAACGAGTTAAATACATATCAGATCACATGGTAAATTGCCTAAAAAATGCTAAAAAATTTGCCATTATTACCACCATGCGGTAGTATTTGTGTTGTCTTAAACCTAATACGAATAATTTATGTCTTAAGCAGAGCTTAGAAGTATAATTGACAAATTTACAATCCTGTGCTCCTACCTAGTGCAGACAAGTTAGACCCAACCCAACTCGACACAAACGGATAAGCTTATTCAATATGTCCCGATTTTAGGTATAACTCCACTCAAATCCAACCCGCTTACCACCTCTACTCCTTAAGTCCTACCC
>JAOWBH010173196.1:0-10497 GCA_028566215.1 Silene coronaria
TTACCCATCGCAACAGGTAATCCCGCCGCCAGTGGGGGACCGCAGCCTATCCCACCTAAGCCCCGCTCGACGCACGAACGAACCTGGAATCATTAATGTGCACATCCCCCTCCGTGATGGGAGTCACGAGGGGCAAAACTCAGGGGCGAGACCGTCTCCCAATGACTCACAAATCACAATTACATCATATCATCATCACCACCATCAACCGTCACAACCAATAAAACATCATCAACAATATCAACTTTGCCAACAACAATATCAAAAGTAGAAAATCACATATCAAGCATCATAGACTGAGTAGGGAAACCCTACCTCAACGCAAAGACCGCATGCAACGAATATAATCAAGCTAGAAGTGTTCCTCTACGAAGTCGTCACCTATAATGATCATACAACACCATTACATCCAATACTATACCCAAATCTTCCCAAAAATAGATTAGGGTTAAACCATAAATACGAAAAGCAATCTAGGGAGACTTACAATGCAAGGGTAAGAGCGCGACGGAGAATCCACATATCGAACGGAGGCACTATGCTAATGACGATTTAGAGTGATTATGGGAGAAATGGGGGTTAAAATGAGTGTTACGAGTGAAATGACGGATTGTTGTATTTATATCCCCCCTAATGACCCTAATTGAAACCGCTCGATTTCGGAATTCAAAACACGCACTCGGCCGAGCTCAAAAGTCACTCGATTGAGTAAGCCCTACTCGGTCGAGTACTAATGTACTCGTCCAAGTTGCTCGACTCCAGAATGCTCCCCTAACACAACTAACCAAAATACTCAGTCGAGTTCGCTCTACTCGACCGAGCACCCCACTACTCGGCCGAGTGAGCCCTACTCGGCCGAGCTACATGCTACAGAAATACGCAGTATTACAGTTGACATTTTCATCTAGTTGTTAGTTCAAACCGCTTTGCTATTTGCTTGACTAAATTGAGGTTCGAACAAACTAAGTAGAAACCCTCGCCGTCCTTGCGAATGATCCCAATTAAATACTAGCTACTTTCAATTGGGTTAATTTATAAACTTTTTTTGATAAAAGGAGTGACGAAAAACCCGACTATCAAAATGGTGCCGTTGCCAGGGATGGCGTTATGTTATACTTAGTTAGTTAGAGTCTTATGCTTAGTCTTAGTTTAATTATTTGTTTGTTTGAGTAGTGACTTGTTTCTTGTAGAGTGAGTGTGTTATTACTTATCCCTAGTGCCCAAAAAGCACTTGGAGTCTAACGGTTTATTCAAGTGCATGTCTAAGAGAAATGGTAACGCTTTACTTTACGATTCAGACCCGGAGAGGCTCTTACGAGCTTTACGGAATAGAACTATAACAAGAGTTCGTAACTCCACCCAAGCCACTCTAAACCAAGCTAGAACCTCTATTCCTCCACACCTAGAAACTACTACCCAAGAACCTGGCCTATAAACATATCATTGATCCAAATTTCATAAACTCTTTTTCCAACACCTTATCACCAAACACCACACTACCAAATACACCAAATATAATACCACCCATGGCATCCTTGAGATCACATAATATCCCAAACCCTGATGACTCTTCTTCACCGATTAAATTCGGCAACTTAGCACCAAATAATTTTGAGATTCGCCCGGCTCAACTTAGGGTAATAGAGCGAGATTGATTTCATGGAAATGCCAATGATGATGTCCATGCTCACTTGAGGAAGTTCAAAAATAAAATGGGTCTCATGAAAAGGAATGACGTGCCCGAGAATACCTTGCGCCTTATGCTCTTTCCGTTTACCTTTGCGGACAAGGCCGAGAGATGGTTGAACAATCATGCACCCAACACCTTTACTACATATAATGATCTTTCCAAGGCATTTTTTAAAAAAGTACTACCCATTCTCTAAGACCGCCATGCTTCAGAACGAAAGCACCACCTTCCAACAAGAAGATGGAGAGACTTTGGGAGAAGCATGAGACCAATTCCAAGACTTAATTGCCCGTTGTCCTCATCATGGGATACCGACGTGGTATGTTACTCAAACATTTTTCCAAACAATATTGCCGAGAAAAAAGGAGATGGTGAATGCCTCTGCGGGATGAGGATTTGACCACCTTGGTGATGATAAGGGAGCGACATTGATAAAAAAGATGGTGAACTCGGAAGATAATTACGGAACAAGAGGAAACATATTGAGAAGAGGGGGTAGAAATTCGTAAGGTACCTCAAATTCAAATGCGGAGACCAATGCAAAGAGACATGTTGACTAAGAAGTTCGAAGAGATGAGTCGGAGGGGGTGGGTGGGGGGAGGGGGGGGGGGGGGTGGGGTGGGGGGGCACCAAGCATCTAGCTCTCATGTGCCCCTTTTTAAATAAGTAATGCAACCGTTCACTTGTGAGGCTTGTGGTGGTAGGGGTCAAACCTGTGAGGTTTGTGAAAACTATGTCTATCAATTGGACAATTAAGAAAATGTGCATGATGTCAATGCCGTTCAAGGGTTGAACACCTCTAACCGATCACCAAGACCTTCTTTTAACCACAACAAGAATTCCTACGATCCAAGCTTGGACCACTACCAACCGGGACAAAGAAGTCACCCATTCTTTTGTTAGAAGAGCACAAACGTGGAGAATCCACCTCCACCTCCACCACAACCTCAAGCTCAAAACATAAGTCCTCCGGGATTTATTCAACCAAGGGGGGGTAGCTCACATCAAAGGATCAATTATGTGAATCAAAATCAAGGATTTAACAACAATAACCAAGTCTTTTACAACCAAGGAAATCATGATTTCAATCAAGGAAACCAAGGGTACCATGAACAAGGGTACAATCAAGCGAATCAAGGGCTTAATCAAGGACATCAAGGCTTTAATCAAGGTAAACAAGGGTTCAATCAAGGGTATCATAATGGAGATCAAGGATTCAACCAAGAGTCTAATTTCAACAACTAAGAGTTTAGAGGAAACAATCAAGGGAACCAAAACACTAACAACCAAGGTTCAAACAACCAATACGATTATGGGTTTCCTCTTCCTTTGGCCAATCAACCATTTTAAGAACCGTCACCACAACAAGGAAGTTCCATGGGAGATATACAATACAACAACTTGATGAGAGAATTGGGGAATATGGCAACATACATACCCAAGACCTAAAGAACTTGGCAATTGCCACACAACAAGAGATAATGAACCCCTCACTCTCTCATAGGAATCTAGAGTCCTAAGTGGCATCACAAACTCTAGCAAACCCTATAAGACCGTCAGGTGGTCTACAAGCTTAAGGACAAAATTCCAAGGATGCCTCTGCGAGCCACCAAGCACATGCGGTTGTCTTAAGGAGTGAGGTTAAACTTAAAGACCCTTACAAGGACTTAGAGGTGGAAGTGGATCTTAAAAGGAAGAGAGTGGTGATGAATACGGGGAAGGAAGACCGTCAATGACACCATCAGCAAGAGTGAGCGAGTCAAAGAAAGGGAAGGTAACAATGAAGCATCATCAAGTAAAGGAGTTCCTCCGGTTAAAGATTTTGACGGGATGGTTGAAGACCATCTTATGAGGAAATTGGAGAAGAAGCTAATGAGGAAGTTCTTTTGCAACCTTCCCCAAAGGTAACAACTAATGCATCCTCCAAGAAGGTAACTCCTAATTCTCAACTTGTTACCAATATCCCCTATCCCAATAGAGCATTCGGTCTAGGGAAAACTTAAAATACGACAAGTTTTGTGAAATGTTGGACAAACTTGAGGTGACCCTTCCCTTTACCGAGGTGATATTGAGCATGCTAACCTATTCTAATTAAAGATATCATGTCTAAGAAAAGAACCTTGGGAGTAAAATAAACGGTGGCATTGACCGAAGAGTGTAGAGAACTCTTTTTAAACAAAATGCCACAGAAGCTTGGTGATCTAGATAGTTTTTCAATACCTTGTGTGGTTGGCAATGTCCCGATATCTAGGGCCCTATGTGTTTTAGGGGCAAGTGTAAGTTTGCTTCCTATGAACATTGCTAGAAAAATTGGAATGAGCGATTTACTTCCGACCAATATGACTCTCCAAATGGAGGATAGGTCTATTAAGTGCCCTTTGGGGGTGCTAGAAGACGTACCCGTCAAGGTTGAAAAATATTACATTCCCGCCGACTTCGTAGTCTGATGTGTTGTATTTTTATATGATTTAACCCCTCATATTAGCTCAGTTTTGATTGTTATTTACACTTTAAGTAGAGTATTTGTGAGGTAATCCCATATTTTAGGTGTGTTGTTTGTTTTCCATGCATTTTGTAGGAAATGAAGCTTTTGACAGCTATTTCCCGTCATTAGAGCAAACACCGAAGTTCAAGAGGCTAAAGAAAACAAGTCATGACCATGAAAGGGCATTTTGGGAAGAAATAAATATTCCGAGTATGAAGAAAGCATGAGTGACTAGCAAACAAGTATGGAAATGATGAAGTGAAGCAAGTGATGAAACCCCAAGAACAAGTCACACATCATTAGGCATCACAAGCATCAAACATTGGGAATATATGCTCCAAAGATGCTCCTACACGACCCTTATCGGGATTAGATGGTTAGGGTTACCATTCGTTGGACCCGAAAGAGAATCCAAAGTGCAAGTAAGACCGGAATTAATCACATAGCTGCGACACCGATCGGGGTTGGCGCCCCCGATTGGGGTTGGGGTCATTTATGACCTCGTCCGTTTTGCATCCCAAGTCCTATATAAAGGAAAACTTGTTCGACACGAGGGGATATCTCTTTCATATGCTTCTTACACATTTTCATACATTTAGTTTCAGAAATATTATTCTAGTTTTCATTTGTATTCGCAACAATTTTCATTAAGTTATAATATATTTTGCAAGTTGCATTGGTTTTGTTCTTATTCTTCATTCTCAAGTTCCATTGCATCATTTCGGTAATTTCATTTCTAGCATTTCATTCACTATTTCCATCGTTAGTTTCATACTAGTTTAGTTTGTTATTTTATATTTAATTATATTCGTTATCTAGTTTTTACCATTTCGTTATTAGCATTTCATTATCATCTCATCTTTTCGTATTATCGGCATTGTTGTAGTAATTCTCATTTTAGTTAATTGTAATTTATATTCTTATTTCATCATTAGTTATCTTATATTTTATCATCATTTTCTATTGTTCATGTTATTTAGTTCTATTCATTATTATCATTCTCATTACAAATTTAGTTATAATATCATCATTATGCTTATATCAATCATTTCAATCATTGTTAGTTTAATTTCCATCATGAGTGAGTCGTCTTTTAGTCTAGGGATTAGGGGAGCCATGCATAGTTATCATTTATGAATGTTGAAATAGGATTTTATAATAATGTATAGTTGTTTCTATCACATGCTTGTATTGTATTGTTAGTCTTTGATTATTGATCACAATCTTTGATTAAATCCGTTAATTCGTTCTATAAGTCGAGAGGCACGGAATTGAATTAGACTAAACATGTTATAGTAGAACGATCTAGCCATAGCGAGAGCTCGTTAGAACCCGTTCTATGGTTGAAAATAAGGCCGGGAGGTGGTTGTCGTGAGACCTAAACAACTATCGTTATTATTATGCATCCCATGTTAACATGAATCATATTTATCTTGCATGTGTGACCCGATTCCCCTAGACTCTTTATTTATATTGATTTATCTATCATTTTATTATCGTTTAATCAATCAACCCAATTGATAATCGATCTAGATAGACATCTACTCATAGCAATTCATCATAGCAATTACTGTTTCCTTGTGGTTCGACCCCTATTCATATTACATTAATTTGATAGTCAAAGTCTAGGGTATTTTATCTTTGCATAGGTGCGCGATAGCCTATCACTGGGTTCATGTCTTCTTTCAGCAATTACTTGTTTTTGAATTAAGTTTCTATGTTGTAAACCCTAGATCAATGAATTCCGCATGAGGGTGAGGGGATTTCGTGGGTTGAGATTATGATGAAGAAAGCTTGGAGATCGACTACTGTCTACTAATAGGTGTGACGAATTAATTTCGGTGTTGAGATGGTGGATTGTGGTATGACCGTTTGAGTTTGTTGGTGGTGGAATAAACATTCTGGAAATATGATGGTGAATTGACGAGGATGAATTATTGGGGTGAGAATGTGATGAATGTTATTTTATATTTGTGTCTAATTTTAGGTGGTAGTAGTGTTTGGAGGGAATAATGATAGGGATATTATAGTCATTTTATAGTTTATTAACTTAACAAGTCGGAAAATACGAAAAACGAGTTTCTGGATAAAAATACGGTGGTGATTGGGGAATATACCGTGAAGATTGGGGGTTATTTGTAAAAACGTAAATACGTGGTGGTAATTTGTAAAAGTACGTGGTGGTTATTTGTAATTTATCCAATGAAAGAATCGTACGTATCTGGTACTTCAAAATCTTATGGTAGAGGCAAATCATATTAAAGATCACCCATTTACCTTTACGATAAATTGACGTATGGGTAAACTTATAACAAGTGATTGAGTTGCGTGGGTGAGCTGGAAAGTCTGACCCGACCCGAATCCCAACAAACTTGATCCGAAAATGTTGCAACCCAAAATTGACCCAACCCGACCCGATGACGACCCGTAACTCGACACGGCTAGATAATCAGTGCCCGAACCCGGCTCAAATCCAACCTGATATTGACCCGGTTAAATTGATGACCTGACAATTATAACCTCAATATTGATTAAAATAAAAGTGATTTAGTATTTATATTGATAAGTTTGATTTAATGATGAAGTAACTTAATCAAATAATGGTTAAAATCTAAATTTAATGGTAAAATATTGACGTAATGCGATAAAGTAACCGGATCCGATAATGACGCGACCCAAACTGATAACGACCTGAACCGAACCCGACTCGACCGGTAGGCTGACCCGATATGACCTGAAATCGATATGACCTGAAATCGATATGACCCGACCTAAACCCGACTCGAGTGACCCGCTTACCACCTTTATATGTCATTATCAAGTTATTGTGAATCGACTATGTAGTTTGGTTTTCAATCGGATTGCCAATTGTCAACCCTTGTCCAATATACGTAAACATGGACCATGCAACATGTTAATGTTTCCTTATAACATCTTAGCACATTCGATGATACGGGGTACAAACCATAATAACTATGTATTCTAGAGTATTAGAAGCTTATTCCACGAGTAAAAAATGCATCTTATATACATATGTAAGACGGTCTTCCACAAATTTCTGGTAAAACGGTTTCTTCTCTTAACAACTTTTATTCACTAATATTTTGAATTTCTTTTCACTAGTACTATTTTTGCATAAAACGCCTAACATAAAACTTATTAAAAATGCAAATTCAATTTGTCAATTTTTTTAATTCTACCATACGGAGTATTTATTTACGAAATTATAAAACTTAACTCGTATTACAAACGTTTACAAGATTGTACCTTTATTAAAAATTTCAACTACAAGTTGTTTTTACTCGCATGGTAAAATGGCAATTGACCACGTTAATATCTCTGGATTGCAAACAATAAAAATCCTATAATATAATCTCCCAAATTAGAACACTCTCAAAGCTATGAATCAGGAGATAATGGCAACAAAAAAGGCAAATTGCCATCTTTTGGTTTTTGTCATGCACAAAAAATTCATATCCAAAAAATAAAAATGCAACTACTAATTAACAATCGATTAACTATTCCGGTCTATCCTACAACACCTCACCACAACAAAATTACATCCTCACATTATAATAATCATATTATTTTCTTCTTTAGTTTTGCATACCTCTCCTCCAGCATCTTCATGCGGAGGAGAGGCTTCCCGTATTAATCAACCTCATTTATATGGCATGGACGACGAATCAAGCATCACCACCAAGAAAATGCGTCGTTAAACGGCGCATAATGGTGGTGGCAGACCCCACACGTGAGTCAGCCGGAGCCCTTCAATATACACTTTCCCATGCAATGCATGACAATGACGACTTGATTCTCATCCACGTCTCAAATGCAAATGCCAAAAAGGCCACATTTAGGTCTTTTTTTAGAAGGTATTCTGATACCGGAGCTGACGCAACTTTCAGCTTAGCTGACGCCGTAGAAGGTAGTGTCAGCGGTGGTGATGGAAGGGATGGTGAATTTTTAGAGATCATGAAAAGGGCTTGTGAATCTGCACATTCGAATTCAAAAGTGTGGATTGAGAAGGTGGAACAAGGGAACATGGATAAAGGTGTTGCTATTTTGCTTAAGTGCAAATTATTAGCCATTGATCTTCTTGTCATTGGACAACGCCGTCATCTTTCTTCTGTACTTTTAGGGTATGTCCTCCTTGGCTAGTGCTATATGTAATGACTTTTTGTCATTTATGAAAAAAAAAAAAACATAAATGATTTTCGTTCAATACAACAATAAAAAAAATACTAGCATTAACTTCAAATTAATATAGAAAAATAATGACAAAGATAGAATTAACAAACAACTTCCAACCAATTGAAAAATATTCGAAAAATAACGAATATAAATAATTTCATGAAATTTATCCTAAATAAAACGTATCACAGTAATTTCTCTAATAACAATTGATATATATGAACAATTAGTTAACCAATCTATTAAGTAAAATATTAGTAGCGGGAGTAGTTAATTTGTCTCATAATTTATTTCATCGTAATTTTAAAATATGTCATAAAAAAATATATTGTGATAAATTTATGAGTTATACAATTTTAAATAGTTTTATTTAAGTGAAAATAAAATTTAATGTTAAATAGAGGTAACTTAGCGGGGCCGGGAACCAATACTAATCAATACAGAAATAATAGTCAAAGATAGAATTAACTAATAGCTTTCAGTCTAATAAAAAATAACGAACATAAATAATTTCTTGATACTAAATAAAACGTATCATAGTAATTTTCTCTAATAACAATTGTTTATGAACGATTTATAACGTAAATTGATGATTAAGAGTGAAGAACATCAAGATGTGAATTTTTCACTCATAAACCGTGGTTTTACACGAAAGCTGGACGTGGATGTTTTACGTGAAAAAAAAACATGTCCTATAGCCTAGATAGAAGCCTAGATCTCGTCGAGATGAATTGATCAAATTCATCTCAATCAAGTACCCGACCACAAAGTTATGCATGTTTAGTGTCTTTAACTCTTAAATCGTTATCGAACACGTCGAATTTGAAGTTGTAATTATGTTGTTAATGTGTGATTACATTGATTTCAATTTTTCATGTTGTTAGTTACCTTTTTATTTTATTTTTTTATCGAGTGTTTAATTTGATGTTAATTATCGTCTTTTTTTTTCCTTCAAAAATATAAAGGTGAACAACAATATTGTGTAATTTAATACGGGGTATACATTTGTATGATTAGGCCAAGAAGAACATCAAGTGCAGGAGGACTAAGAGGAGTGACAAAAACAATAGACACAGCAGAATTTTTAATAGAACACAGCCCTTGTACTTGTGTGGCAGTTCAAAAGAAAGGTCAAAATGCTGGATATCTTCTCAATTCCAAAACTCATAGAAATTTTTGGCTTCTTGCATGATCCTACTATTTACATATCACATACACATACTTATATTGCAGAATTGCAAACCTATAATTTTTTTTCTTAAAATGAGGGTCTCAAGAGATATGGCCGAGAGAGTTGCCAAAAAATATATGACCACGAGAATTTAATTATTTATATATGTATTTTGTTCGAAAATAATAGATCTTGTATTTAAGCAAGATGTAGCATGCATGAAACTAGTGAGAGATTGAAATTTGCAATAAATCTAGTTTTTGAAATGGACCCTGGTGTTAGCATAAAGATAAAAGTAAAATAATTATAGTACATTTGGAGCTCATGCTAACGTTAAGAGATGCATTGTAGACACCTCTTTTTACCAAAAAAGGCGGTATATTATTTAACGGTAACAAAATTTTGATGTTTTGTACCAAAAAAAAAACAAAATTTTGATGTTCCTTTCGATTGTTTATAAAATTGTTGTAATTGATATTATTGTCGGATTATATTAAGTATTAATTGCGGCCGGGCCGAAAGACAAAATAAAAATCATTCTTTTTTATTCATACCTTAGTGATTAATAGTTGATTATGATGAATTTTTGTTTTGTCAAATAACTTTATTATGTTTACAATGAAATACTATTACTCTTTAACTTTCTAACAAAAAGGTGGGACAATAAAAGCTCAAAATTGATCAAAGACAAATTTTACTTTTAACTTGCAACAACTTTCTTTAATTTTTTTAACTCAGAAAGGCGTTCGAAGTTTTAAGTAAAACAGGGTCCAACAATAACATATACTCCCTCCTCAGCTAAATGCTATCAATTCATTTTGGCTCAAAGTCGAAGGAAATAACAAAAATGAGAAAAAAAATGATAAATTAAAGACCTCTCTTGTAACACCCCCAATTACCCGGCCAAGGTAATCAAGGGCGCTACCATCCCGGTTGCCCGGGATAGTGTTTCAAAAC
>JAOWBH010173207.1:0-10495 GCA_028566215.1 Silene coronaria
GTTGCTGATGTTTAATAAGTAAGGGTGAAATTGTCAATTTGTGTAATTTTCGTAAGATATGGTATTAAGTTCGAAAGAAAATAGGGTTTTTGGTATAAGTTGTAAATAAAAGTTATCTTAGGTATAAGTTTTGAAAAGTGAGATTATAGTCGGTATAAGTTATCAATTTACCCTTGATATTACGAGTTCTAGAGTTATTTTTTGCAATCGAGGTCACTATAAAATTGAATATTCTTCCATGTCTACAGCAATAATGTTACCCTAATATCTCATTCAAATAGTGCGATAAAGAATATCGGATGTATGCAGCGTTGCTCACCTGTTAATAACATATAGGGGTCATTTCCCGATGATCCATAATGAAATACACGTCGAAAATTGCATCCACTGACTATTGTTTCACAATGAAGAAGTGTAAGTAATTGAAATTTGGCTGTCCCTTGCTTTTCGCAACTAACATTCTGTATGCATTTGTGCATCCAAAGATGTTACTTTCTTGATGGTTACTTTACACAGATGAGTTCATTCCTTCCTGGCATTCCTCAGAGTCCAGATTGGAAAAATATAGAATAAAGATGGTTCGTCTGTCTTTTGACATTTTCTCCTTTTCACTCGAAGCCATGAATAAGCTTTAGTTATGTTTTATGAATGATTAGTGGCATTTAGTTATAGAATAATTTTTAGCTTTAAATGACGATTTTCTCGTTCCTTTACCATTCAGGTGCAATATCAGGGCCGTTATACTTCACACCTACGATGGAGGTACTTCACTTTTTTTGCTTTATGCTTGCGATTGAGAAGCTAGGTTTTCACATCTAAGATACCCTCTTTCTCTCTTTGAAGGGTACATCCACAGTGCCATTTGATAGGGGATCTACTTCATCTCGCTCAGATTTTAGCGAGTTTGACCATTCAGGGAAGCTGCACCTTTCTACTCCTCGCAACTTCCCTAGTCGGCGATCTTTCATGTCTAAACCTATTCATCCTTTATCCTTCCCACTTCAGGTTCCTACCCTAGAAACTTCAGGATTATTCGAGTATGACTCTTCTACCCCTCTTAGGGACACCCATCGCCTGAGCAGTGGCAGCAGCAGTATCGATTTAGCCGACATTTCTGAGCGACTCGAGCCTGGTAGATCTTCCAATCCTTGTGGGTCTCACAAATGTGGCGTGTGTGATAGGTTGCTTTCTCAAAGATCACCTTGGAGCTCCAGGCGGATCATTAAAAGTGGGGACATGCCGGTCACTGGAGTTCTCTTTTGTCGTCATGTTTTCCACGCCGAATGTTTAGAGCAGACAACTCCAAAGTCACATACAAGTGACCCTCCTTGTCCCATCTGTGCTAAACTCGAGGGAGGTAATTCATCTGAAAGTGAACAGATCGCCTTTCCCAAGATCCGCAATAGTTTCCCGAGGCTTAGGGGTTACAGTGGAGGAGGGTCATCTAAATCATGGGGATGTATTCAAGTTGGTGATTGTGTTGAAGGGGCGCATAGAAGTGGTATGCTGCTTCTAAACCGGAATAAGATGAAGAAAAACCTCTCTCTGAAGGGCAATTCAAGCAAAGAATTTCCCGGTAAACCAAAGAAAAGTGGAGCCCACCCTCGACATTTTTTGGGTGGGAGATTCGCTTATCAAGGAACTGGTGGCTGCTCCAGCACATCAGCTGGTCCTAGCATCAAGAAGTGACAGCCGTGGAGCTAGGCATGTATTTGATCCTTAGACTTGGATCATGTAAGTTTCGCCATGTCTGAAGGTTTTCAGAGATGACACACTGACAGTTTGACACCCGTTGTTATGATGAGTTATGCGTCCGGAGTAAATATTGTACAAACTTTTTTTTCCTGAACCTATACTCTAGTCTGTAGACGCACATATCTGAGGTTGAAAATATTGCTTGTTGCATTACACCTGGTTACAAGTTACGACGTGTTCTTTGCGGTTTTCTTGCTCTTCATTTTTCAATTACATCTAAGTTGTGTTTGCAAATACTCAAACTGAACCCAGATACTCGGCCCGCTACATGCCAGTCTGTGTTGGTAAATTTGGTTGAACGGAAACAAATACGGAGTAATCCGAAATAGACAGTTGAATAAATTCACAAGTTCAAGCCAGTCTACCTGTAGCAAATAAAACCCTTTTTAATTCAGATTATGTTCTTCAGACTTTTATCATACAACTACTGTATTTCCATCCAGGTTAGTTCACTGGTATAACTCTTGCCATTTGTAGTTCTCACAAATCCGAAAGATAATTAGTACAGAGTTGGCTGTTTTAGCCTTGCCTATATATTTGATTATGATGTAGATTTATATACTAATACAGAAGTGCTGTAGGTACAGTTTAACAACCTCAGCAGCAATATTCACCTATATATTGGGGGCCATCCTAGTGGTCCTAACTTAGTATTATGTGGTATAATTATCGAAGCGCAAGCATGAACGTTAAACATGATGGTTAAGAGCATTGTCAAAGAACATGTAGCTTGAATCTCTAGTCATCCTCTCGTAAATAGTTGGCAAGGCAGGTGCAGGAACTGTTGTTTTCTGCAAAACAAATCGCAAGGTCTGTTAGGTGATATATTTATGTCGTAGGCTATTTATTGAGAATAGAAATGTAAGACTGTAATTTCGATCTTTGAGAGGTTACTTCAACCTCTACAATGTGAACGACGATACTACAGTACCTCAAATGCTCCAAATTATGACAATATGACGAGGTTAGGGAACCCTAAATGATAAACACCAAATTATGACAATATGACGAGGTTAGGGAACCCTAAATGATAAACACCATACGGAAATTCTCTAACCAACTGCTTCTCCACAGTAGATGTAAATGCAAGTGTGCAACCAGTTTTGTAGATTATTCTGTATATGATCAATTGATCATTACCCATTTTATTTTAATGTCTACATTCAAAGAATCTTAGATACAGTGACCCTTCACTTTTTTTTTTGGACAAGAACCCTTCACTTTTAAGTGCGCGTCACATACAGACATGTCAGAATTCTGTTTGTTGCTTCCAAAGGATGGAGCTTTCTGACAAAATAGTCATGTCAAAGTTGCAGCCGACACTCGAAGCCAAGTCTGAGTAACATAGCATTCAACAACACTATCTATAGGCTTTTGCATACAACAAGGTAAGGGGAACGATATGCGCAAGAACAAACAAAGGTTATGTTATCCTAGAGAAATTTGTATGGAGAATTGCGTTCACCACTGTTACTTCTATAAGTACAAATAGTTTAGTGAGCCACTTCACTTCATGATACACCAAATTCAAAAATGTGAATTTTCGACTTCAACAAGAGAAAAATCAACAGGGAAGACGTCATACAAGTAACAACTCGAACAAATTGCTCATTTTTTCAGACCAAAGAGATGCCATAGCCAACTAACTGGAAGATGATAAAAACAAGTCACATCATCGCAAAACTGGAATAAGTTGAATTGACTCTGAAACTTTCTCCACACCACCACCAACAACAACAACATTACCCCCGTGCCTCAATGGCTCCCGCAAATTGTGGGGTAAGGGGGTGTCGGATGTACGCAGTCTTACCAGTATAGTAAAAAAGGCAGTAAAAAAACTACCTGGTAGCGGAGATAATAACCAAATGCAGAATCAGCTGGAGACTCAAGGGGTAAATGATTGGTGGTGCCAGGCCAGACAGTTGGCTGGTAATTTCCATTAACATCAAAAGCAGGGTTATAAGGTTTATGATCCAAACCCATCATAACTTGCAGATGATTGGTACCCTGCATATTGAAAGCAGGTTGCTGATATGGATACTGCATATCAAACTGAAGTCCCTGAAAACCATCTTGACATTGAGCAACATTGTCTGTTGAGCTTAGTTGGCCGGGGCTAAACTCCTCCGACTTGCTGCCTGTGCCGACACAACCAAAATTGCTCCCACAAGCGGAACCAGTACAACTGTCCATTTCCCTGTAGATACAACCATTTTGCTTTAGTTTATCATAATTCATAACCAAACCGAGTCTTTGGTTCATTGGCATAACCATCTTATACCATAATGGTACCGTGACAACAGAAACCATATTTTCTGGCTCCGCCGTTGCTTTGGCTCCATTGGAAATGGAAACAGTTCAGAGGGTATTTTGTAAGGAAATTTTAAGAATTTCAAGTAACATCTCAGAACACATGCCAACCTTTGAGTGGATAACTTCTGCTCCGAAGTGAGAACTGTGTTAGGAATATCATCACTTGAAGTCCATAAAAGCTGCTGAAGCTGTTGGTCACTTACATGGAAAGGTAACTGCATGCAGTTTTTCAATTGGTGGTAACTTATAAGTTCACGTACTACAGAAAGAAGAGTGTGCTCTAATAAATTAATTCGAGACTCTGAGAGCATTACCTCGGTATAGCTTTCCAGGGAGACACGCTGTCGCTTTTGACAATTTTCCTACAAATATATATTTTAGAAGTGTAAGAAATCTCAACCTATAATTTGTATTGATGAATAGATAACTTGCCTAGCTTGAAAAATAACCACCTCAGTAGTTACTAACATCCTTCTTGTGTATTATTATAGATGTCGAAACAAGGGCGGGGTTGTTGCCAGCAAGACACAGCATCAGTGATAGTAGTTGAGGAAGGGAAAGGTGTGGTGTGAGAAAGGAAGGATCCTACTTCTATCTTGGTTATTCATCAAATGAATTCATCAAATGAAATTCGTAAACAGAATCATGAAATGTAAATAATGAAGCATGTGCCATTTGCCAACTCTATCAGGACTTGAATTTCTCGCACATATCAAAATATCCGTAAGACTGTAAGGCACTAAAGCCCATGGACTGATGAAATACCTTAGCCTTTTGAACTTGATCTAGTGACTTCTGAAGAGAATCTTCCATTTGCATTACAAGTTCCAAATCACTCACTTTATCAGGGTTTGACCAATACCTGAAAACAGATCAAATACCGTCAGCAATTAATCAACCACAATATTATTTTATACGGAGTATTTGATAAGATGGAACTTGCTCTGAGGAGGAGCATGAAAATTGAAAATTGAAAATTGAAAACTGACAAGTAAAACACAGATTGATGTATATGACGGTCTCATCACTAAGACCAATCTATTATCACAAGTCCAACAAGAAAATCACTAAAATATAACCTGCCTTTTAATTTTGGTAACTTAAATATGACTATCGTCATCGTCAGTACAAAAAATAAGGTTGTCAAAACAAACTTGGATGTTACGTAAATATAAATATTTTCTTTTTAGGCTACCCTTCTTTTGGGGCGGTCTCATACTATAGAATCATCTCATAAAGCATATGAACTTTACCTCAGACGTTCGTGGATCTCGGCAATCCGTGTTTGAATTTTAACAGCCTGGTCAGTCAGATCCTGCAGACAGAAACACGCTGACGAACCAACCTCTTATCAAATAGAAACCATTGGCGGATAAACCTATTGAGTACCTGGGATCCATGCATACCTTAACTGTTGGAGCGCTGGTAAAGTCGGAAGGAACAACAAAAAGGAGGAACATAAATAAGTGAGTAAATATCGCATCAAGACTGCATGAGTTTGATGTCACTAGAGGAATCACTAAAATCACATACCTAGTACCAATAAATTCTTGTATGTTCACATCATGATCTGACTTCTTATATGTCTTCTTCAACGCCTAGACTTTCAGCAGGAAGCACAAATTTCTTAACCAGATAAACTGATAGCCGTGTATATACTTGAAAACACAGTAACTGTAGAACGGATGGATGACAGACTTACTTCAAGACCTTCCAGCTTTCTGTTTCGAGTTAAAACGGAAAAAAAAAAAAAGAGAGAGAGACCCAGATCAATGTTTAGTAAAAATTTGGGATCCTTGTCTAAACTAGTTTGAGTTTTAGTCAATCAATTTATTTTTTCAGATGGCTGGTGGTTTAAACATAGCTAATTTTAAGTTACTTATAGCAACAGATTTCGGGTTTAACACATACTTTTTTGTCCTTTCATGAGGCGGCAACTGATTGTACTTTGCAATAACCTTCTCAACACTGCAACAAAAACAAATACAAGGAAAGTGCTTAGAAAGAGTCATCTAACAATCTGATGACAGATTTCAGAGCTGTGAAACAAAAATTGAACAGCTAATAAAATTACAAAAAGCCCTAAGAATCAAATTTTCATAATACTCCGTAAAATTTCATGCCTCCTGATTATGTTGTAAAATTTCATGCCTCCTGATTATGCTTTTAGTCTATTAAAATGCCTTCTTTACTTCAACAAATTCTATTGCATTCAAATCATTTTGCAAGTTTGCGACTCAAAAATCACCCCTAACTCCGCTTTGACCAAAGGAGAACTATATCCATCAAAGCTCATGTAATTCATTTTCAGTTAAGAATACTTGAGCTGCAGCTGCTGTATAAAATTTACCTCAGAGGTTTATCTACCCCCAGAAACTAGCTATCCTGTGAACTTCCTAGAGAACTTCAAGGTCGATCAGTTGAAGTAAAAGGTGAATTCAACCCTCCCCGGATAATATCTTGAAGCTATTCCATTAAAATAAAATAAAATAAAACGCTGGAAATGGGAAACTGGAGAGGCCTAGTGTAAGGACCCGCAAATGTAAGCAAAATATGCGCGCGCGGTCCGTTCACTTCGAGCCCTTAGATTTTTTATTTGCACTTATGTATTTTCGTTTCTGTTTTTATTTTCCGTTAGTACTCCAAGACTACTTCCTGCGTGTCGAATCTTGGAGCTTAGATTTTAGTTTAAGATGCGTTTTTAGGCTTTTAGAAAACGGATCGCTATTCTGCACACTCAATGTTTGCTGCTACAGGATCAAAACTATCAAATTTTTCTCTTTGAGAGGTGCTAGTCAATGAAAACCGCTTCCCACCTTTAAGCTTGATATTGCTTGTCTCATGCTTTCAATAATCGGATTGCTTACTTTTATTGCTTTCGTGTGTCGGCCTTTGATAATCGTGACTAGGATTCCCGACACACCCCGAGTCCCGAGAAACGTGCTAGTGGGCGATCCCTCACTAGTACGAGACCCTTGTTGCTTGCATTCTTGCCTTAGAGTTGGGCAAGGGTGCGCATCACGGCCCGGCAAAAGTACCGGACCGCGACACCTAGCTTGATCCGAGAAGTGCTAATTCGGCACATCTTCATTTTTGTTTTCTTCTTGCTGCTCTACATTCGGAAGACTAGTTGGCTAGCTTGTGAAATCAATGAAAAATTTCTTCGCTCTATGAGAGCTTCCCTCTTTCGTGGGCGAACTATAAAGGAAAGGAATCTAATGAAAGAACAAGTCATCGGGATACTTAACTCCAATATGCTAGAAGGTTTAGTTTACTAGGGCAGCAATAAATTAGTCACACGATGAGTTCCCATCCAAAGATGTTCGATCTAAATTTACAAGTATAAAGCTGCTAATATGAATTTCTCTAAGGATTGCCACAAAGAGAATGGGATGTTGTTCATATACAATTAGATTCTTACACGGTGTTGCTAAAGGATTATTGATATATCGAGGCCATGCGAGTATATATACGACATCTGAAAAGGATAAAACCCGATTGAGTGAAAGAAAAATAACGAGGTGGTACCCATGACCTAGGTTCTATCAAGATCGTAAATTACTTTTGTAACTTTACACCAAAGAAAAGGGAAGAAAAGCCGATCCACTATACCATGGATGTTCGGGAATCAAGTTACAAATGTGACATATCATATGACACATGGCTCATCCTATAGCCCTCACAAATATAGACTTTATAGAGTGTAGAATTAACCGAACTTAGTAAGAGCATGTTAGGAACACTTAGGATTGCGTAAAACTGTTATACGATACAACATACCCGTAGTTATTATTGTTATTATTAGATGAGGTATATAATACGGTATAGGCCACTATACACCGTACAATAGTCTTATTTGCGTTTTCGTACCTTTCTAGAGTAAAGGGTACCGCTCGGAAGAATTATATCAACTTATCAAGAGTAATGACAGAATGATAAGAGCTGTAGACATACCCGTTCTTTCCACAGCGTAAGGATGGCTTGCCCCCTGGGGAGAACATGACAAGAGCAAGGTCAATGTCACATAGTGTAGCTAATTCTTCAGCCTTCTTCAGAATTCCTTGTTTCCTTTTTGAATAAGTGGCTTGACGGCTGCTCGAGTTCTCTAACTTCTTAATATCTAGCTTAACCCTTCCCATCCTACACCATTCACAATGAATTATCATTCTCAAGTGTCGGCAAGTGTGATTCAAGGCACTGTGATGCAACAAAATGATTACCTAGTGCCTCAATGGCTCTTGCCTATGACGAGCTAAGGAGGGTCGGATTTGCGCACTTTTACCCCTGTTTTAAGAAAATCAGATACACTTAATTACATGAACAAAGAACCAATAAAGAAGTGAATTATTATGAGACAGAGAGATAGATGATAGAGGGTAGCTAAGAGTCTACTGAAGCGATCATTAAACAACAGCAGTTTTACGTCATGGCAATTTGCCGCACAGTTCTACACTGTGACAAATAAGATCTCACTTTTAAGTCTTGAAAACCGCTTTTTGACAAGAACTCAGGCTCCACTCCCTAGACATGAACCTTGGCAAAAGCTTGTTATCGAGCCTATCCTTCAATCCCCCTAAACTTAACCGCCTTCCTCAGAAACCACAGACTCACTAAAGACCGTCAAGCATCATCCACTCATACAAGGTTATCTACACACCATCATACCTCTGACAAAAAATCAGTTTTTGAAAGTACCCAACCCTCCTTATAGATTGCCACTCATTTAAATTGCCTAATCATACTACTATACCTATATCACTTACACAACACACAAAGTCATAACCCACGTAAAGCATTACAACGCTAAAATGCGATACTGTAAAATATACAAACCACATCCAGTGACGGAACTGAGGGGCTAGCAGGGACGCTCACACCCTAAAGAACGAAAAGTTTGAACCTTTTTTTATTTTATCTTATTGCATTACTCATTTGCCCTTCTAAATAGAAATCCTGTGTCCGTCACTACCCACATCGTAAATTAAAAATACATGCAAAAATTACAATCAATCATATTCATCAAGCATAAAGAACCCATCTTTCATACAACCCCAGATCATATAATTGCCCAAAACAACAAATTAAACACAATTACAACAGAAAATGATAAAAATCAACCATACCCAGATAATTTAAAATCTAAAAAACTGATTCAAACAAACATATAAATCCAAATTTTTGTTTCTGGGACAGACAATTAATTGATCTAACAACAATAAAATGTAAATGAAGAAAATTGTTAAGGAATAAATCAATAATTATAGGTAATGTAAGAGAGAAAGAGAAGGGTTTACATGGAGGAGGATGGGTTAAGCTGCAAATTCGGTCTATAAGAAATAGCGGGAGAATCGGGTGTGTGATTAATTTGTGCTGAAATTTTCTGGTCTTTCTTTCTTACAGCTTTGCAATTGCATTCTATTGTTTCTAACCACTTTTCACTGCCACACGCCCACACACACTAACATTTGATTTGATTGTTAATTGTAATTTCGAGTCATTTCAGGTCGGTTTATTTATAATTTTATGGATATCTATTGCTAAAATAATTGATTGCCACGTTGAGTTATGTAACAAAAATTCTAAATAGTGTCTAGACCTGACGAATGGGTCAATTGGGTCGGATTTGCGGGTCAATTCAGGGTTCATTGTCTTCAGGTCGGGTCGAGCCGGGTTATCTTGGGTTCGGGGTATGTTCGGGTCAATTATTATTGAGTTATTCATGGATAATAATTTGTTTGCAACAACAAACATTCAGGTCAAGTTATAGAGGGCCGTCAATTCGGGTTTCGGGTCAAGATCGGGTCTTGAGTACAAGTGTCAGGTGGGGTTATTCGGGTCAGTTTTGTAAGGTCTAGTGTTAAGTGTGTGTTTTTTTCATTTATTATGAACGCTTTTTTAAAGTAGTGCTAAAAATAAAGCATTTATCATGTTGAGTTGGTTTTGAAATTATTTGTCAAAACGGTGTCCACCGAGGGTCGAATTTTTTAACCTAAAACACGGACTAAACACGTCATTATTAGCAATGATGCGTTTATAGTGTCCAAGAAGGCAATATCCAAAGAAAATAGGAGGCGGAAACACGCCACTGACAGTGGTGGGTCTCGTTCGAAAAAGACGTCATTTCCATTGGCATGTTTAAGGTCAGTAGAACAAAATTCCTTGAAATTTATCATGGCGGATTAGACACGACATTAGCCATACATGGCGTGTTTGCTGCTTAAGAAACGCCACTCACAATGGCGTGTTTGTCTTCCAACATTTCTAAAAGTGTCTGCAAGTCCGCTCTTCTTGGTCACTATGAACACGCCATTTGTAGTGAGTCTAGTGACATGTTTGTTCCTCGGGTCTACGTGTAACACCCCACCCTACCTAGGAGCCTTCAGCAAGACCTTCCTTGGCAAGATGCGGTGCCACCATCTCGGTTTCC
>JAOWBH010173228.1:0-10494 GCA_028566215.1 Silene coronaria
ATTAGCTTCCGCGAGTTTATGAACATTCGTTTATCATTTCATATGTAATAGTTCGATTATACATTATTTATCATTTGACATTGGATTGTATTTGATTAACTCTACTTAATAAAGTTATTGTTTTGGAATGGTCGATTTGATATATACTACCTCGGGCAACCGAGGATGTGGCACCCCGTTTGCTAAGGAAGGTCTTGGTAAGGCTCCTTAGTAGGTGGGGTGTTACAATAACAAAGAGGAAGAAGAAGGTGCCCTATAAACAAATTTGACGTATACAAACAGCACAATCCAATATAACCTAACCATATAAAAACGAAAATATATTGTGATAAACATGGAGTATATACTATATAGTACTCCATAAGATAAACTTACAGCTTTTATTATGTTTAAATAAACTTTGTTATTGACGAAGTATGTGAGAAAATATAAATTAACATTGTGATATGGTGTATATAGTACTCCATATACTACGAACCACTAACAAATTACCTAAAAATTACCAAAGCAGGTGAGCATAACAAAAAGAAAGTATTCCCTATTATTTATAAAAAAGATTTTGACTTTAGTTGAACTGCACCACGCAAATATTCATGCTTGAATCAGGTGAGCCCCACGCCAAAGTTTATACCAAATTTAAAGTTTTATGTAAATGAAGTCAAAAGTATTATTAAGAAAGACCTGAGCTTTAAACACAATTGTTTTAACACACTACATGCAATGAATGACTCAATTAGTCTTGTACTCTTGTGGAAGACGGGTTCACGCAAAGAATATTGACTCACCATTATTATTGTTCATAAAGGGTAGTAGAAAGTGTTTCAAAACAACACCAGGGTACAGAATGAATTGGCTCCATGAACCCTTTTTGCCACAACACGTAGAGCACATACAAGGGGAATACACATGTTTTTTATCACATACATGTTTGTAAGGTATATCTTTTATCACATACATATTTGCAAGGGAAGCCTACATGCAAGAAAGCACAACATGAATAAGCATGGTATAGTCTATTTAGAAGTTGGAAGATTTATCGACATGAATAATTTAGAAGTTGGTTGCTCAACTCCTTAAACATCAAACTTCCCTTGTGGGCTTGTGGCCCCACTTATTGCACCAGAGAGCAAACATGATAAGAGCAATGGCGGTGGTCAGATGCGATAATACTGCTTCAGTTTAATTTACCCCCAAATTACCTTATAGTTCTTTTTGGGTTTGAATTATCACTTATTATCATCAGACAAGTCATTTTCCTTCTTGGAGGCCATTAAACGAACTAAAGATGTATATATCAATTCTAATAGCATCAAGCAAAAGCAAAAACAAAAACAGAATGAAAACACACGTTACCAAGCAGGGATTCGATATGTCATACCTTAGTTAATATCCCAACAGAAGCAGAATCATTCTGAAGGTTGCTTGACAGCAGCGCCTTATTTATTACCAGGTAGCACTCATGTCTGGTTTTCATGCCTGAAAAATGAAACCAAGCTAATTCTCATTCTAGATTCCGAGCACATGAAGATAAACTCATGGGACACTCCTACTGTCCCTAGTAGTAATAGTAATAATTCTAAATATTACATTCAGGTTGTCCCTCGCTAATAGTTTATGTTACGTTTTAGATATGTTTGGTTTGGTGGAGAGTGGTCTTGGACGTCTTATTCCCCTTTGCATTTGGTTAGATAAAATGTCAATCCAAAAGCAAACATTATTTATTAGCAGGGATAGAAAAAAATTCAAAATTGCCCAACTATTTTTGTGCTTTCAGTATAAGCATTTGTTACAATACTTATTATATCTTGTCTTGAGCAGACTTCCGATAAACACCACCCTCGAACCAACAAACCAGATATCAATCTGTAACCCTGAAAAGAAGGGACACAAGGATAAATTTCAGAAAGAATGTGGCTACAAAACAAAAGAAAATAGTTCGGTATGTATGTTTATCCGAAAAACAATACTCCCTCAAATTCAGCCTAACGTTCCCCTTTCTCTAATATATGTGAGAATTATTATAATGAAAGGTGAACAATAGGCTGAATAGGAGGGAGTATGAATGTGGAACTGATCTACATTCAGCTGATTTATCGTAAATACAAACTATAATGAAGTTATCCTCCTAAATACTTACTGCTATACGAATTTTTGACTCCTGCTGCAAAAATGACAAACACAGACCCTGCCAGGACAAGAAACTCTCGTGTTAGATGGTTAGAAAAACCTATCATTCCTTTTTCTTATAAGGATGAATACATATTGCGTAAAACGAAATAACACAACAGAACAGGGAAAAAATAATAATATGTGAAAGGCTTACTGTTTTGTTTTGTAACAAAAAAAACATGTCACAACGAAACTGGGAAGAAGTAAAAGCATCGAAACCACTCATTGATGGTGTCAATTTCAATGTCATTGACTCAACTTCGTAAAACAAGCGTTTGAGATTTTATTCAGCATCCTTTTCCAGCAATATGTTGTTTTCAGATCTGTTCACTCCAGCTATGGTGCCAAGAGAATGTAGCGCAGTCTGTGTATAACATTTTAAGAACTATTATTTTTTTCATTTTAAAAACAATAGACTCAATACTTAGAATAACAACCCGAGAGAAACATATCGAACATATGGCTTCATTGTGAAGAAGCATGATGAACTGATCTTGTTGCTTTATTGTCTAATTAGGATATCACAACTTGTTGCTTTATTGTCTAATTATGCAAATATTATTTAATTCCGACACAGAAACATAATGATAAGGCTGATTATCCTTCTTAGACCAATATTGTTCTTGGTCTTTTATTGAGGTAACTTCTTGGAGAAAATCAGTTACCCCTTTTCCTTTGGGGTAACTGAAACCAGCATATTCAAAGAAGTCGAGAATATGGTCCCTTGGTCCTTGATACACGATTTGACCCTCTGAAAGAAGTATGATATCATCAAACAATTCGTATGTCTCAGGAGCAGGCTGCAAGAGCGAGATGATGGTTGTCATATCTAGAATGTGGACCATTTCGCTAATGCAATTGCATATTCTGAATGTAGTTGAACCATCTAAACCTGTTGACATCTCATCCATCCGAAGAAATTCCGCAGGTCCTGCCAACATTTCTCCTGCACCAAACCCGAGATTGGGTTAAGAAAGTATAATTTTAATGCTAAAGAACTGTCAAAAGCAGTCCAAGAATACATGTGTACCTATGGTTAATTGCTTCTTTTCACCACCAGAAATGCCCCTTCTCATGTCATCACCCACAATTGTGTCTGCACACATGTCCAAGCCAAGGATCTGTCTATATTTTTAGTCTTTTTCTGATTAGTAGTCCATTTTAACACATTGATAATGTGAACTCAAGAACAAATGAGCCCATTACACAACACCAAAACCCCCACATTAGCAATGGCGGTAGATATGATAAAACAAACCGTCACTCGCGAAAAAAAAAAATCAAAACTAAGACAGACTCCAAATCTATAAAAAAAACATAGAACCAACTCTAAGATAAAAGAGGCTGACAGTTCTAAAATGATCCTTTTGTTGTTCAAGGAAAGTGATGTCTGAAGATCATGAAATGAGTAAACCATCAGATGAGTGGAATACTAACTAAAGAGAAATGTACCTTTTGTATCTCTTCTTGGAACCGCAGGAGCAAAACGCGTTCTACTAATATTACCACTCCTAGCCATATTGGATCTAGCAAGATCCAGAGGTGTAGACCCCATTAACTTCTGGATCTAAACAGAAAATGCAAGTTTTCAGATTACATATACTAAACCAATGTAAATGCTCCTTAGTTTACCAACAAAACTTGTTGCACTAATAGTTTCATAGATAGCATCGAACTTTCTAAAATATTCCTTATCGAAATTTTTTACTGATCGACTTCTTAACATGTGTGTGCAATTGTGTCCGCTCCCAAGGTTATCAAGAAAGACCAGGTGCTACCTTCAGGTGTGCAAGGGGAACTTGGGTATTTAGAAACGAATTAACAACTTATGAACTCCAAATAAATTTGCTTGATTTGAAACATCCGACACAGGTTTGTGTCCTCCTCATAGATCTTTTGGGCAATACCACGATGAACTTATCTAATACCTAATGGACGCCAGGCCAATCACCTAGGACAGAAAAACGGCTTCGCAAATTAGCTGATAATGATTTCACTTGCTCTTTGCTAAGCACCTTACAATCAAACCCAACATAAAAAAACATGAATATTATAAATTGCAGAAGAATCTTTTCAGATACAATCCGACGTGTACACATTTATCAATGAAATACTTGATAATAAAATAGCGATAACCGATCTAGTTGTCTTATGCCAGCAAACAATTGCACATAGAAGCACTTTAAGTGTGAAAGACTACTCATTAAAATAACATTTTCCCATTCTAAATGTCATCTAAGATAAGAACAAACAAATTGGAAGAAAGAAGCAAATGTCATCCATCGGCTGAGGTCCTTCGACGAACAAGCTTCTCCTCGTCCTCCTGCTGCATGATTCACATACAAAGACATTAAAACCACTGATCATATAACACTTAAACCTAATTTTTGAAAAAATAAAAGTACGTCAATCGAATTGAATTGTATTCGATACACAAACTTGAATTCAATTATGCGTAAAGCAACTGAAATTAAAATAAGATCGGTCACAAAATAAGATTAGAATAATGAGAAAGGGTAAGCGAGAATGGGTACCAAAAACCTATCATAACCAATTTTGATATAATCAGGAACTTAATTCTTGGAAATGAAATCGATTTCCTCATCTAAAATAAAATAAAGACCAAGAAAATGTGGTAAAGTTAGGACCCTCCAAAGGGCCACACAACTGTCTAGGTCAGAAAAGACGGCGCGTCTGTGCTTGGGGTGATGCTAAAGGCGATGGAGTAAAAACCAAGAATCGGTGATAATAAAAACCAAGAATCAGTGATTGTAATTACATACATGCGATCAAAAGATCAACGAAATCAGACTTGCGAAGGGTGGATTGTGAAGCAGTGGAGAAGGGAACATCAGAAAGGAGTAGAATGAGAAAAAAAAGGGGACGAATTGATTAATTGAACAAAATATGTGGAAAATACGTGGATGAGAGTGGGAGGAGGAATGGAGGGCAGAGATGTAAAGGGAAGAAGAAGAAGAGATCGATGGATGAGAAACACCACAAAATATGTGGAAAATATGTGGATGAGAGTGTTAGGAGGAATGGAGGGCAGAGATGTAAAGAGAAGAAGAAGAGATCGACGGATGAGAAGCACCAAATAGTTACTATTCATTGTGGAACTTACTATTCATTGCGGAACTTAAAGCCCCCCTTATAATTCCTTAGTGACTTTTATATTAGGATTATTTCATAAGAATAATCCAAACTATTGCCCATCTTCTTAAAATAATCCAAACTACGTTTAATCTCAAAATAATCCCAACTTTGGGTAACCGCTTCTTAAAATAGACTCACTTAATTTACGACCCGTTGTTTCGGGTTAATAATTACGTGGAAATGACATGGCATGATGTGGCGGCCGTGTGGCATGACATGTCATTGTTAATAAGTATTATTATAATAATAATTTTTTTTATAATGCTTGATTAGGATTGCCTAGTACACTACTCCGTATTACTTACTCCATTATTTACCCCATCTCCCTTCCCTAGTCCTACCAACCACTAACTGCCTTTGTCTCTCCCACCCCGCAATAGGCAGCAACCTTCCTCCATAACAGTAGTGACGGAGGCGGGGCCTCTTCATCTCACTCCCCTTGTTTCCACCACCGCTACACCGTTCATTTTGCCCCTCTCGTCAACCCTAACTATCAAATCCTCATAAGAAATCCCCAATTCACAATCAATTGTTATTTCAATAGCCGCAATTAATTACTGAGTTCGCGGAGAGAATGATGGCAGCAATTGAGAAGTGTAAGAGGACAAATTAAAGGACGAGGTTTGGGTTAAGTAATTATTCTCGCAAATTTAAGGACGAGGTTTGGGTTTCCAAGCAAGCAAATACTAGTTAGGCAAGGTACGAAAGGTGGAGTGCGGTGAAGTTTATGGTGGGTTTCGAACGGTGGTGCGTGGGATACGTGACTAACTAGGTGAGGGAATGTGAGGCTGGTGTGGTGGATCCTTAGAGGGGCGAGTCGAGTCGAGTCAGGTGTGGTGTTTGATGGGATGGTTTGTCTAGTAGTGGACTGGTGGTGGAATGATAGATAGCGTTGGTGGACGGATTTGTATGGGGGCAGTGATGAAGAAGAGGGTAAATTTTAAAAATGGGTAGAAATAATTAGGTTATCATATTATGTCTAATTGTTTACTAAATTTTTTTTAAATAAAAGAGAAATATAATGACCCGACTAGTAGGTAGCCGGTTACCACAGTGTATTATGAGAATATAAGGGTAATAGTTTGGTTTATTCTGAGATTAAATGATGTTGAGATTATTACGGGAAGACCACTAATAGTTGGGATTATTCTTGTGAAATAATCCTTTTAAATAATGATGGGATCATTAACTGTTCACAACCTCGAGGAATTTCTTGTGCTCATGCTGTCACATGTACATATATCTGAGTAATCTAGCTTGATGTTATCTAACTCAAAAGGCGGTTATGCGTTCACTGTCACCTAAGTAATATCACCCAATGTTTTTTTTTTGTTTTGTCAGAAAGCACTAATCCGGGTTTCAAATAATTGTCCATGTATGGTACAACTGAAAGTTCCTTTAGTCTGCTATGGGCTGGGAATCTTGTACTTCTAATTGGCTGCTTTGATTCCAAGCCATTATTTTGCGTTGAGGGAGCATGTTCTATTACCGGTCAGAGTAACCTGATGTATTCAATTAGTGGTTCACATCTATTCAAGTGAATGTTTTCTTCCATCAGCCCTGTGATCGGGGAATGTTGTTGTTTGGGAATCCAAAAGTAATGCTAACCCTTGCGAAATCAGCAGTTTAAACATCACTCCCCAGTGTCTCAAAAGCTACTGTCTTTGGCTAGGTTAGGAGGCTGAATGTATGCTACATTTTTCCTGTGGTTGTTTCCGTATGTCCCTGATGAATGTTGTTTGCGGTAAAGCGAGTCTTAGTTGAAAAATGATGAACAGTTTTGATAATTATCTGTATGTCTTTTACCTGTTGTATTTCTTTGGTAGACTTCTACTTTCTGTGCCTCACTCTTGATGAGCATTTTGATGTTTTCTAACAGAGGTTATTACGTCAGCTGAGTTTCACCCTAGCCACTGCAACACGTTAGCATACAGTAGTTCTAAGGGATCAATTCGCCTCATTGATTTGCGGCAATCAGCATTATGTGACAGCCATGCAAAAATGTGAGCAGCTTGGTTTTTCGTTTTCTTATGCTGTGTGTCTTGGGTTGTTTCTTTGTCATTTAGGGACAAGGCATGAAAGGGCTACACTCTTTCCTTTTTCTCTCATAGTCTTGTCTAATTCTCTTAATGTTTTTTTCCCTTCTTGGAGATAATGTGGAGCTAGTGTCTTTACTGCAAAAAAAATCCATGTACTCATTTAATTTATATATGTTGGCAGGTTTGAGGAACAGGAAGCACCTGCTTCAAGATCCTTTTTTACAGAGATAATTGCCTCAATTTCAGATATCAAATTTGCAAGAGATGGAAGATACATACTTAGCCGTGACTACATGACTCTGAAGGTTGATTATCTTATCCGTTTATGGGTCTTTTTCACTTCACCTTGTGTGTATCTGTTTAAGACTGGCAATTTTTGCCTTCTTGTTCTTCATGGCTTATATTCACAATGATTGTTTATTGATTGATCTTAGGCGTGGTGTATTATATGAACCATACTGAATCTTTATATTGTTTAGGGAGAGACATTTTCCTTGCCATGGTCATTATCAATGTGTCATGAGTATGATCATGGACTACATTTTCTTGAATTGTTGTGCTCTTTGTTTGTGGTTTCCACCACTCGACACTGGTACTTACGCATAGCATGCAAAAATAATAATGAGAAAGAATTGAAATGACCAATTGACCAAGTCTAAATGTTTAGGCTCCTGAACTACTGACTGTGACTACATCATGGATAGTATAGGCTTAGGAGGGCTCATCTAAAGCGTTGTTTGCTATCTGCAAATACGTTGGTGTTATAGTTGTGTATTTTTTGCTTGAGTAGCACTAGTATGAAAGTGGCTGTACTGAATTTTAGTGCTATCCATTGAGCATATGATGCTACCAGAAGAAGCAAAGGAACACACAGACTAATTAAAGATTTGCGACATACTCACGCATGTGTTCTGTCACTCAAACTTGGGTACATATCCTAGTGTCAGACTGCTTGTCTCAATTTCATATACAGAGGAACTAGAGATATTTCACATAAGATGTCTGAGAAATAAGGCGTAAGATCATTTAAGTTAATACAAATTGCTTCAGTGCTTCACAAAAGGTCCGGTTCTCTACTTCGTCATGTGGATCTCTTTTTTGTCTCTTCTAAGAGAGTGTCAGATTGCTAAGGGTCAGGTAAGGATTCCATACCGGTATCCTTGAGTGTTGTGTTTGACACATGGGTGCGTTCCTTTTAAGTGAAGAGTCGAAGAAACATAGCATATCTGTATCTGGGAGACTGAGTAGCAGATGTAGCTACTGTGGGAATGTCCGTCTGTTTTCGGTCATCATTTAAGGTCTCGCTACTCCGAGTATAGTGTTGGGTTCAGCCATAAACTTAAGGTTCTGATTATGAGTGCTAGTGTGCTGTCATTCGCTTCGGATCACAAGTCTGAAGGTGTGGGTTGCCGTATAAAACTCATTCGGCTTCAAGATATCTAGTGTTGCCTGTCGGGCATGGTTATTTTGTGATAAAATTTCATGTTACTGGTCTGAAATCAATTGTTGTGTCATCTCGGACAGTCAAAGTGTTGGACACGCGACACTTTGCCAGAGTGAAGTGTCGATGTAAAATAGGGTGGATTGATCCTACTTCTAGTGGAAAAGGTGCAAAACTGTTGCTGGATTTGGAAGCTTTCAGGTGTCAACATGCCTTCTCTTCAAAAGAGAGCATATATAGCATGATTTCTTTGTTGGGTTTAGTCTGCTTCTGTCTTATATAATGTATAATTTGTTGGTATTTCAGTTATGGGACATCAATATGGATTCAAGCCCTGTTGCAACCTATCAGGTCCATGAGCATTTAAGACCCAAGGTGAAACACTGAGACTTGACATTTCAATCTTCCTGATTTTGCATGTCAGCTGATTAGTTGGGAAAACCATTGTTTATTGTACTCATGATCTGGGTTTGATATCCATTGGGGTCAAAACTGCCCTTGTTAGCCCCTTTACTCACAAGAAAGAACGATTTTTTTTTCCTTTTTTTTTTTTTTTTTTTTTTTTCATTTTAGGCTTTGCTAAGTGTACTCTGTTGTTCCAGCTATGTGATTTGTATGAGAATGATTCAATCTTTGATAAGTTTGAGTGCTGTCTGAGTGGTGATGGGCAGCGAGTGGCAACCGGTTCTTACAGGTATGTGTTTGCGTTCTTATTTCTTACGGAGTGTTTCCAGGTTTTCGAATTATAAACCTGAAGCTAAATCAACTTTTTTCTGTGCTACAGTAATCTATTCCGTGTATTTGGTTGTGCTCCTGGCAGCTCAGAGGCCACAACCCTAGAGGCCAGCAAAAATCCTATGAGGTAAGTGTACTCGTAGCTTACTTTAGGTGAACCAAGCACAATTAGTTTAGTGCTCATGCAATTTGGACTTTGTTTAATGATTTGATCAATGTCAACCCAGGAGACAAGTACCAACCCCGGCAAGGCCTTCCAGAACACTGAGCAGCATGACACGTGTTATCAGAAGAGGTTACTTCTTTTGCCCTTCTGATCAATCTTTGTTTTTACGAAGAGCTTAAATTTTCATAAACAACAAATATTTACCATAGTATGTTACTCCGACACTTCACTTAACTGCCGTGTCGCGTGTCGGTGTCTGACACTTAGACACTTCAATTTAGACCACAAAATAGGAAAATTCACCCAAAATAGCCGTTTCCGACACGCCGACAGTCAGACACCGACATGTGTCGGCGTGTCTAAGTAACACAGACCGTAGTGCCTCCAGACTCGGACTATAGCAGGCAAGGGTTCCGTGTTTGCGGCCTTGCTCATGTGTTGGCAGCACAGTGAGACTGCAACTTATGACCCATAATGTTACAAGCTAAAATTTGCGAATAAAAATCCGGCCCGGACCGGAAAAATGGACCGGTTCGGACTGGAATTACTGGACCAGAACCAGAATTAAAAATTCCGGTCAGTCTCAGGGACAATATTTTTTACGATTCCGGTCTGGTTTAAACCGGAAACACCGGAATTATTGGTGTTCGATTTTTTTCTTAAAATTAGGGATATTTTACGGTGTACCCTCGAGTTTTTCACTTTTCTACGGTGTACCCCTACAATTTTGAAATTCTATGGTATACCCTTGAACTCTACACAATAGTCTATACCATGACCTTATGTAT
>JAOWBH010173238.1:0-10494 GCA_028566215.1 Silene coronaria
ATTATAAACATAGTCAAAATTTAATGCAAGAAAACACCCCCCCTTTTTTATAATTCAATTATGAACACACTAAAAATTTAATCCCATTTGTGCACCCAGTTTCTAAATGCCTCTTTTATCAAAGATTTTTCATCAAAAATAACTTCTTTTCCATCAATTGTTGCATTCTTACATCAAAGTTTGAATCTTTCTCATCAAAAAAAATCATGAGTTGGTACAAAAGATCAAGGTTTGCTTACAATACTTTCAGAAACTTGTCTTCCAAGTTAATTTCAAGAAACCCAACTCAACCCCCTAACCCTAGAATTAATCCCAATAAATTTTCTTCTTATAATAATAATTTTAATCATAGGCCTTTTGGTGTTATTGGGTCTCCTTCAGTTTCTTCTAGATTAGGGTTTAGTAATTATAATGGGATTAAATTGAATCAAAGTAGCTTATTTTCTGGTTTTTCTAGGAGAAATTATTATGTTGATAGAAACCAAGTTCATCATTTTAAGCCAAGAGGGTATAAAAGTTGGATTCAAAACCCTAGACATGTGTTTATTATAATTGTTATAGGAACTGGTGTAGGAATTACTGTATATTTTGGTAATTCTGAGGTTATCCCTTACACAAAAAGGAAGCATTTTGTGTTATTATCAAGATCACTTGAGAGACAAATTGGTGAACATGAATTTAATCAGATGAAAAAGTCTTTTAAGGGTAAAATATTGCCTGCAATTCACCCTGAGAGTGTTAGGGTTAGATTGATAGCTAAAGATATAATTGAGGCATTGCAAAGAGGGTTAAGTCATGAGATGGTGTGGACTGATCCCGGGTACGCTTCGGAAAGTGTTGGTAGGTTTGAGAGTGATGGGGCTGATGAGACTTTGAAGGCGTTGAGCGAGGCGCCTGAGAGGGTGGATGGGGATTGGCGTAAGCAAGATGAGGTGTTGGATGATAGTTGGGTTAAGGATAGTAGGAAAGGTGGGAAGAGTGGTGTTAAAGCGAGTACCGGGCATTTGGAAGGGATGAAATGGGAGGTTTTGGTTGTTAATGAGCCGGTTGTTAATGCGTTTTGTTTGCCTGGTGGGAAGATTGTTGTGTTTACTGGATTGCTTCAGCATTTTAAGTCGGATGCTGAGGTTGCTACTGTCATTGGACATGAGGTATATGCTGGTTTGATTTTTGTCAAAAAAACGATTTTTTGTGTTAGTGAAATAATGTTAAGTTCTTCGTTTTAAATGGAGCCAAGCCAATGCTCGCTAATCTTTGGCTTTGAAATGTGATGGAATAGAACAAAAGGGTTCATTAAGTTGGCTACACTTCTTGTACTGCTAAGCAACAGCAGCGTAATTCTTGGTGCAATTACTGTTATGGGTCATTTGGGTGCATCCTCTTTGTGTTTTCTGACATAGTGTAAGACCGTATACATCCGACACCTTAAGCTGTGCTAGACATCAGACCTTGTGACTTGTGGCACTGGGCTAGGGCAACAGCAGTGTAATTCTTGGTGCAGTTATCGTTATGAGTCATTTGGATGCATACTCTTTGTGTTTTCTAACAGTGTAAGACAGTGTACGTCCGAAACCTTAAGCTGTCAGACCTCTATTGTTGTAAGAATGAAGGATAAGCTGCGTTGTAGATACGATATTTTATTGGTTTTATGTTGTACTTTGAATGCAGGTTGGTCATGCTATTGCTCGACATTCTGCTGAGAAGATTACAAAACACATGTGGTTTGCAATACTGCAGCTGATCCTTTATCAATTCATCACTCCTGATCTTGTTAACACAATGTCAAACCTTCTCTTAAGGCTTCCTTTTTCACGAAAGTACGTCTTTCACACCAGTGTCTCTTTCTGGATACATACCATGCCATTTAAGTTCTTTTCATTTTGTAATATGTGTTTCTGATTGAAAATCCAACACTGGTCTAGTCGTGTTATACTGGTAGTCTCTGTTATGTAGTGGTCAAAAAAATAAGAATGTAGGCAATAGCATGAAAAGTCTTGGTAGTTGTGTACAATGTTGCTCAATCTTTTAGATTATTCATTGGAGAAGTTGATTTTTACTAATACGGCCAGGGGTAACTGTTTTGACCCCTCAAGAAACACAGTTTTGATAATTGGATAAGACTTAAAAGAGAGTGAGGGTTGGATTACTCTTTTTGGAGGTAGACCATTTTAGAAGAATGGTAGGCGAAAAGGTGTTTCAATATCGAATGAAGCCTAAAATCGTTGTTCATATAGAACGATATAACTCACTTAATTGACTGAGGTTCTTTTATCTGTGAAGTGGTAGAGAGCCAGTCATTCGACGTATTTGTCAACGGAATTTTTTTTTTTTTGGAGTGCGAAAACTGTGTGATTTGTGTTCTTAACAGAAGTAAGACTATGTACAAATGACTTCTTTCACCGCTATTTGTGTACTCATTGAGGTATTGGGTAATGTTTTGTATTAAGACGGAAAGGTGGGCTAGAAAATAGGAAGGGACCTTCACCTCTTGGACCAGCCTTTTGTTGTTTGCCCTCCCACAACGATGTTATTAAAGCGTTGGAAGGAGGGACACTATCCATATTCTAGGCTGTCTTATCTGTCGAGATGGTTTTATGCCTTATGTGCAAACACAGCCAGTTTCCCTATTAATTTTAATGGTTCTGCCTAGCTGCCGGTGTGTGTATATGTTCAAGGTGATGAAGTTGTTTATTGCATTCCAGTTTTAAAGGTTACTTACTGAAGTTTGATAGGTTCATATTATGACTGTTTGTGATTTCCCGTGAAATGCTTAAAATAGTGTGTTTCTTTCTTCTGCTGTATTAACCTTATTGAACTGTGATTTTCTGTGAATTTCCTATGAACGTTGTTCTAAATCTTAGGTTAATTTGATTTCTTGCGGCGGGGAAGTGCTATTTAACTTGAATGCCTCTCATGGTTTGAGACTTTTTTTCCCCTCATCTTACCAGTGGTTCTTAAACTGTACTCTACTTTGTTATCTTTCATGCTTTGTGGACTGTGGTCATGGTATTGTATGATTGTTCAGACTTCTTAGTGCAGCTAGGATTCCTAATCGATCTTTTTTCTGTATCTCAACATCTATGGTGCGTTGTTTGCCCTTTTGTGCTTAAACTGAGAGGATCTTATGTTGTACGTGACTTGTCTCTCTTATTAACCAAGTTTCTCCCTTGGTCTGTGAGATCATTGCGAGTTGTATTGTGTTCTTAGAGACGGTCTCACACCGAAAATAGTGGGAGACATATCGTATTATTTGTTTGGTAGTTCTTCGTAACATCTAAAAAAAAACCTAATATATATAACCTGTACACCAACTTTCACTCAGTTATTCTGTGTCGGGCTAATAACATGGTATTCAAAATGTAGGATGGAGATAGAAGCAGATTACATAGGGTTGCTTCTGACGGCTTCTGCCGGATATGATCCAAGAGCTGCTCCGAAAGTGTACGAGAAACTCGGACAGCTTTCTGGGGAATCAACTCTCCGAGACTATCTTTCAACTCATCCATCTGGAAAAAAAAGAGCTCAGCTTTTGGCACGAGCCCAAGTCATGCAGGAAGCCCTTGCTCTATATCGTGAGGCCATAGGTGGACGCGAAATTGAAGGATTTCTGTAGTTCAGTTAAGTGGCTCAAGTTACTAAGTTGACGACTCAAGCTCTTGGTCTACCTATTGGTCGATACTTACGGTCTTGTGGACTTTGAAAGCCTTGTGTGGTAGAATTGAGATTAGGCTGTTGGTTTCCCCCTTTTGCCCATTGTTTACTCGTTTGACGTCAAGTTTTATGTTCAAAACAAGTTTTATGTTCAAAATAGTGTGCCTTCTGAAAATGGAATATAGAGAATTCAGGTTACACCATTCATTTTGTCACTAAGGTTCTTTTGTTGTTGTTGAGCTATGTTTATCCAAAATGCAAGCATCCATCCACGACTTGTAGAAGTTGGTGCATTCAATTATATGCAAGCAATTACATCCATTTCAATCGAGCAACATCAACGCTCCTTCAATTTTTTTCTATTCATATAATTGTGTAATGAAGTTCTGTACATTACAAGTTAACACCAGAACGAAACCTCAACCAATATCTGCAATCGAGCAACATCAATCCTCTTTCAAATTTCTTCTATTCATCTACGGAGTAATTGTGTACTGAAGTTGTGTACGTTACCAGTTAACACAAGAAGCCGAAACCTCAAGCAACATAAACACCCTATCAAATTTCTTCTATTCATATAATTGCGTAATGAAGTTGGGTACGTTACAAGTTAACACCAGAAGCCAAAACCAACCTCATCTAATATTTGCAATCGAGCAACATCAACACTCTTTCAAATTTCTTCTATTCATATAATTGTGTAATGAAGTTGTCTACGTTACAAGTTAACACCAGAAAACGATACCTCGACTAACAATATGAAGAACAATGGAAGCTTAAAAGTCAGTTTTACATTTTACCAGTTTCAGTTCAAAAAGGAAACAAAAAGCAAGAGGTTCACTACAAAGATAACTTGTGACCAAAATTTTACCTATGATATGGCATTTGATCATGAGCCATAAAAATAGGAATTGAAACAAAAAGATGAAAGAAAAACTAGTAGATAGAATCTTATAGCTGGGCCGGACGTATTTTCTTCATTATCAAAACTTTTTGCAGCTTGTGCAAGAGAAATTTCGAGGTCTGAATATACATGCTAACCATGGCCTCTACCTCCTATTGAACCCATTGTTTCTAAAGCCGCCACCACCACCACCGCCTCGAGAGAATCCACCACCACCTCCTCTTCCAAATCTACCACCACCACCGCCTCGGGAGAAACCGCCACCACCGCCTCCTCTATTATTACCGAACCTTCCTCTTGGTTCTCTTTCTTGTAAACGAGGCAAGGTTTTAACCACCTCCAGGCTCATTTGATCAGCATTTTTCTGAGCAGCTGTCGAAACAAATTGAGATTTAGTAAGGAAGTTGTAGAGTTGTCAGTTGTAGGAGCTAGAATCAGACAAGATAGCGCAAGTCAAGTTCAAATAGACATACCAACAAGGAAGGTTTCCAAATCATTGACGGGAACGTCAAAAACAGCACCAGTCTGATCTGCAGTGATTCCGAGACCCTGCACAGACTCTACATTTTCCTCGGGTAAAACCCTCCTAAGAATACCAAATGCAAACCTGCACAAGAATTTAAACAGATAAACATCAGGATATGGCTCATAGCATATGCAAATGTAAAATTGAGCATTGATGAAATAAAAAAGAAAACCAATAATGCCAAGACTACAAAGGTACGAGGGAAAACCGGAAAATGAGTGAATAGCAAACCAAAAAAGATGGTGTGAAATAAACAAATAAGAGAAGCAGGAAAAATGTGTCAAGCTACTATATTCACAATTTCACATAAACTCTTTCGTCAACCCAAAGGCATTGAACCACTTACGTTGGTGTATAAATTGGCCGCCCTGCCTCAAGGTGTACAGTCACAAAACCTTCCATGCCAGTGAGAAGTGATCTTTCCTTTATGTCTTTGTAGCCCTGTCAAACGAACCAGCCAAATTAACTGTTACATGTCATCAAGATATTACACGATAATATTCAGAATCAATTTGAAAAAGGAATTAGCGACGTACAGCTGCCTTAGCGAGTGCTTTTGCTAGCAGGTCAACAGCCGATAGGCCAGAAGTACTCAAAAGTTCCTCAGCTGACTTCTTGAAAGCTGGAATTACACTGAATTTTGCAATAAAAATCGGTGAATAGAGAGATAAAACAATCATTGTTAAGATTTAAGATAACATTCACAAGTAATACCTATCAGAAATTTGGAGTATAGATGTTGCTGCTTCCACACCAGCTGCCTGAGCAACATCAGCAGGTTGAGGTGCTGGTAAATGCTCAAATTTTACACCTGATTCTCTCTCTATTTTGGTGATACCAGACTTCTTTGGATCAAAAAGCAACACAGCAACTCCAGTATTTCCTGAATATGATAAAGCTAATTTTTAGACTGCCATTGATAAATCAAGCCAGACTTACAATATTGCAATGCTTATTTCTTACCTGCTCTGCCTGTCCGGCCTGATCGATGGATGTATGCTTCAACATCACGGGGAGGTTCACACTGTATTCCGAAAATAATAAAAAACGAGAAGATACAATCAAATGTTCTAAAGATCCAGCTCAAGTGAGTTTTAACAGAATAAATTGTGATTGCAAAATGAACATCGTTACTCACTTGGATGATCAACTGCACATCATTTATATCTAGACCTCTTGCTGCTACATTTGTGGCAACCAGCGTCAAAAACTTGCCAGATCTAAACCCAGCAAGTGTGACCTAAAATTTAGCAGATAATAGTTTATAGAAGATTATCGCAACATTCCAACAAATGAAACAAGCTGCTAAAAAGTCAATCCTCCGCATTGATGAAATATTAATTTACCTCACGTTGTGACTGTTGTATGTCACCGTGCAAAGCGCGAGCACCAGGAAGTGATGACGCAAGCTGGGAAGCAGATTCTTTCGTCTCAGTGAAGATTATTGTGCGTCCTCCACTATATTATCATGGGAACAGATTAATTATAGCTACTCAACAACATGCAAATACAAAAGGAGCAACAACAGGGTGAGACTAGGTACAAACCTACTATAGCAGCGGATGATGTCAGGGATGAGCTCAGGCCTAGCAGAAGAAGAACAAGGCATGGCAATGTGCCTAACACTGGTGCTGGCCTTCATTTTCTGATCACTTACAAGATCCACAGTTTTCTTGTCTGATTTGAGAAACTTGGTGGAGAGCTTGACAAAAAAAATAAACCTTTGTTATTTCAGAAACAACAAAGTTCCAGACTCTAGAAGAATTTATCCAGCAGACACGGACCAAACTAGGTAAATGTCCCCAACTTTGATGTATTTTTTTACAGACTCGTTCCGTTTGTCATTTATCTATTTTCATTTACTTTGTTTATTCACCTTTGACCGTATTGGCGGATTCAAACATAAACAGATTCAGATGATGATTCATGCTAGTCGGCCCAAAACTATTTTGGGATCAAGGCTTAGTTGAAGAAAATTCGTAAATAAACAGACAATCAAGAATACTAAATTAGAAACCTGCTTCACCCAAGCAGGCAAGGTTGCACTAAACAGTAATGTCTGAACCTTCTTAACGTCGTCCACCTTTCCTGCAACGCAAGAAATAAAACTTGTCAGAGAAATATAGGAAATTTTACTTTGGATACTAAGGGGGCGTTTGGTTTAAGATAGGGAAAGGGAATGGAAGCAAGAAAGGGAAAAGAAGGGAAAGGAATGAGGTTACCCATAATTTAACTCTTTGTTTGGTTTAAACAAGAAAGGGAATGCCATTAAAGTTCATCCGCCAACTATTTTGTCAATAACCACCACTTCTAACACTTCCACCGTCCACTTCCACCATTACCACAGACCACCACCACCGCAAATAAACTCCAATGTCGACCCTTCGCTGCCGGCGCCACCTCCTCTTCTCCATACAACCCGCTTGCCTTCAACCACCATCAGAAACACCAACCCCAAAACCTTAAAAACCTCCACAAACACTCGAAATCCCCTCCCCCGCCCACGCAACCACCTTCGCGGGTGGGGGAGGATATTTCGAGTGTTTTTGGAGGTTTTTAAGGTTATGGGGTTGGTGATTTTAATGGTGGTGAGATGATTTTCGCATGAGAAGGGGGGGTCGATGGGTTTTCGATGGTGGCGCTGACTAGAGACTTGGGTCTCCGGGAAGGAGAGGTCGTCGGGGAGGCAAGTCGCCGGAGGTGAGGTTGTACATGGTGACGGCAGTGGTGGTTGTAGTGGGTGAAGGTGATATTGGGTGAATGAGGGAATGGAATGGGTTACCTTGGGGGGTGAGGGGAAAGGATGTAGAGTAGTGTGGGGGTATGGAAGGGGTAAAGGGAATCATTCTTTTGCCCAAACAAGCACAAACAAAGGGTATCAATCATTTTTATTCCCTTTCCTGAATAACCTCAACCAAACGCCCCCTAAACTTAATCAACTACATGTCTACAACAGAAGGACGGACAGAAACCTAGGACAATCGGAGATGTAGTTGGCTATAATAGTACTGACACTAAATAACGGAAGCAGCTATTTTCACCGAAACATGTGAAAGCAAAACATAAGATAACATGCAACAAGAGACAAAAATGCTTGAAATATAACTGTTTAAAATGTTAAGGCATCTACAAAATTAATTCCATAGAACTATATACCTAAAATTAGTTCAACATCATCAACAAATCCCATTTTGAGCATTTCATCAGCTTCATCGAGAACTCGAAAGAGTAAAGAGCCCAAGTTCAAAACCTCCCTCTCTAATAGATCCTGTAAACATATTCCACAGGCATTCAGAAAGTAACATGAGTTCAGAAGCATGATAAATTCAGATATAGAACAAAACAACATTACAATCCAAAACATTCCATGCAATACCTTTACACGACCAGGAGTTCCAATTACAATGTCAACACCTCTTTTTAAGCTACTAATTTGAGAATGCATGGGTGCTCCACCGTACACACAACACGCTTGAAGGCCCACAGCACCCCCATAATGTTGGAAGTCGGCAAATACCTGCATAGGCAGATGAGTAAGTAACCAGAATACAGCAATAGAGACAACAAAAACTTCAATAGGACTCCCTGATATAGAAAACAACGGAGAAGGGAAGCACGTATATGCTGTACCTGAGTTGCTAACTCCCTGGTAGGTAAAAGTACCAAAACACTTGGTGACTTCCCATAGCCACTCTTCCTCGTGGCTTTAGTTCGTCCATTCACCAGAGACTCGAGTATTGGCAGCACAAATGCAAGTGTCTTGCCCTGTATAACGAACAAAAATTAAGGCAAGTCGGCTCTGATGAAAGATACAGACATAAACGCCTTTCAGCCATAGAAGCACAGCTCAAGGCAGTGACGTGTTTATCAGTTTAATCCACCATCAACCTCCCAAAAGCCTATTATGTGTCAGCTTACATAATCCTCCTCCAATTAAATATCAAATCAAACAACTTGCAACCAAAAACACAAAGATATTCAACCAACATAATGTGAATGCAAAGAAGATGCCTGCCAAAACCCGGGATTTTCATTCACTGAATACACACATCAGCCCGTTCCATTCCAAACCTTAAACTGAACCCTACCTAACTCAAATTCAAATGAAATGTCTTCTCCCCTTTCCCAGTTATTCTTCAACCCCAAAAGTATAATACAACAATTAACACGCTCTTAGTAAAAGGTGCTTTAGATGCCCGAGGCTCCAGAACTCAAAACTTCCAATTATTGATTTGGGCGTTGTGTAACCTATACTCTTAGTCTTGTGTGAGACCATTGCATACACGGCAACTTGATCAGTAATCCATTTTGTTGACGCTTATGTGACAGTGATGAGACGGTTTTACGCTTGAGCTAGTCTTTTTTAAGACCGTCTTAAGTTTATAAAATTGTCATTACTATAACTATCATTAATGAACTATGAAACCGGGAAAGAAGCGGTCTTGAAGCTCCAGACGGTTTTTAATTAGATTTTAACTAGCGAATTCAATAAAACATGTAACCTGGAAAGAGAAGAGGCTGTCTTAAGCTCAAGACGGTTTCAATTGAGCTTTAGTAATTTAAATTCAATAATAAAAACACAACAAAAGTCACAATCTTTTCGCAATGCAATAAAATCGAATCAAATCTCCCACAAGCTCAACAATCAATCAAAACATAAAATTCATAAAAACCCGAAAAAAGTAAAGAAGAATTTAATTACATACCTGACCAGTTCTAGCACGACCAACTAAATCAGCCCCATCAAGAACAGCAGTAAAGGTCATAGCTTGAATAGGAAAAAGAGCTTTAATCCCTTTAGAAACCAAAGCATCCTTCAACGGTTTTGATATCCGAAACTTCTCAAGCGAATTCGGATCATCCTCTTCCTCTTCATCATCAACCTCCATTAATTTCACCTTCTTATTCATCAATTTCCCATTATTAATCGGCTCAACAATCTCGGAACTCGTAGAATCACTCCCATTTCCCTCTTCTTCTTCTCCCAATTCTTCAACTTTACGTTTCTTCTTATCTTTCTTCTTATCCTTCTTTTCTGAAGTCTTCTCTGAAGAACCCTTTTTGTCCTTTTTGGATTTCTTCTTAAGATCGGCGGAATCTAGGGTTTTTAGGGTTTCATCAACATCATCGGAAAACTTCAATTTTTTGTTGGATTTGGGGGAAATTAGGGTTTCAGAGACCATTGAATCGGAGATAGGTAATGAAGGCATATGGAGGTAAAAGAGAGAAAAGGGGGCGGAATTTTCTCCTGCGTAAATAGAATAGAGAGAGAAAGGAAGAGATTTAGGCGTTAAAATTCAAGCTTTCTCTCTCTAAAATTCTAATTGCAGGTGGAAGAAGGAGAAGGAATGAAATTAGGGTTTATGGAGTGGTTTTAATGGGGGGTTTTGAAAGGGAAGAGTGTATCTTAGCC
>JAOWBH010173249.1:0-10492 GCA_028566215.1 Silene coronaria
GGGGATGTGCACATTAAGGAACTGGGTTCGCTCGTGCATCGAGCGGGGTTTAGGTGGGGATTGGTTGCGGTCCCCCACTGGTGGCGCGGATTACCTGTTGCGATGGGTAATCCATTGTGTGTGATTGTGGAGTTGGGATTGGAGGTGGTGGTGATGATGTTGATGCATTTGTTTATGTTGTGGCTATTGTTTGATATTGTGCAGTACTGACTTGTTGTCTTTATTGTTGTTTCTTTTGTTCTACTGTAATCCATTCAATGTTGTCGACGAATGGTGAGCAATGTATTTAGCAGATGATTACGATTGATGCTTACGCATGGGACGAGGATGGGGATCACCTAGATGTGTCACAGATAGCTTCCGCTGACCTTAGTTGATTGACGTTTTAGCTTCCGCTGTTGTTATTTTTGGATTATGTAGTTGTTTGGTATTTAAAGTTTGGAGGTTGTAACCGATTAAACTTTATACATTTAATAGATGTTCTTTTATGGTCTCTTTTGATATGTACTACCTCGGGTAACTGAGGCTGTAGCACTCTTGGTTGCTAGGGAAGACCTTGCTAAAGGTTCCTTGGTAAGTGGGGGTGTTACACGGAGTAAGTACGCAAAAACTAGTTCCTTACATTTTTATTTATACTTAACGAATTTACCTCGAATTAGCGATTTTTAGTTAGCTTTAGTTTTCATAAATTCAAACACCTTGGATAGTAAATATTGGGAATGAGAGACCATAGGGAGTCAGGTGTGAACTTCGGGGACGAAGTTCGTTTTAAGGGGGGAAGATTGTAACACATCAGACTTACTCGAGCTTGTGCTCGGGCGAGTAGCAGGACACTCGGTCGAGTGGTCCTAGCACTCGACCAAGTGGGCTAACCGAGTGCCATTGGTGGCATGGGCATGTTGATGTGAACTCGGTCGAGTGACTCGGTCACTCGATCGAGTGACTTCTGACATGGATTAATATGTTTGGTTAGTGGTGGAGTCCTTTGAAAGGGACTAAACATGTAGAAAATATGGTTCCTTATCCTCTAATTTTACTCATCCTCTCACAACATCATTTTAATACAAAACACAAAATCTTTACCATTTTATCCTCTCAAACTACCACAAACTATTCACCTTCTTCCTTGTGCATTCCCCATTGTTGAAGCACCATTATCACTCTTTCAAGCTTGGTAAGTATTACCATTTAAACTCTCCTTTTATTCTCTTAACTCTTATAAGTTTTCTTGATCTAAACTTTAAAGAGGACCTTATTAAACATTTAATTTAATTACAAGTTTTAGAATATTAATTAATAATTTGGTAGGGTTGTTTATATTATTAGGAGATGTTAGTAAAATATTTGTCAACTATTATGCATATGTACATAATAGTTGCATTGTCACATGGTATGGAGCACCTCCTCATATAATTGTTGTTGTTCATATCTCATGTCATATAAATGCGATGTTGATGTTATAAATGGCATAAAAGAGGAATAATGTCAATATGATTTATGTTGGCTATAAATGTGACTTATAATGATTTTTAACATGAACTATGAAGTGTGTTTAATGAGGCTACGGGTTTTGACTTTCTGTGTAATCCTGGTGAGATCGCTGCCCCCAAACTTATGAAGAAATTGGCACATATATATTTCGCGAGGGTTGTTGCTTCTACGGAATCGGTTTTCTCTTTGACTCCTCGACAGGTTGCGTTGTGGAGGTCTCAGCACGGTGGCCACGCTTCTGATTGGCTGCGTGCGGTCCCAATTTTCGGGTTGGGGCAAACTAAGAACGGTAGGACTTACCGTTGTGTGCTCAGCTATCGGTTAGGTATTCCTTTATTTTCGGTACCTTGGCCATGCTCAGCTTGTTCGCGGGTCTTTGATGGAGATATCTTCGGGGATCATGCTGTGTCATATGTTGGTGCTGTTGGCATCAAACATCGGCATAATCTTGTTCGCGACACCCTCTTAGATATCTGCTTACGATCCGGGATCTCTGCCGTTAAGGAAGTGGATATTGGTTTGATTGATGAGCATGAACGGTCCTTGCGTCCTGCAGATTTGCTTCTTTATTCTTGGGATAGGGGCCGTGATGTATGTGTGGATCTGACCGGGTCATCCCCTTTGACTCAGTCTGGGTTGTCTGCCTTCGTGCCTAGACAGGTGGTGGTTGATGCTGCTCGGCGCAAGTGTGCCAAGTATCTGGCTTTGTGTACGGGGCTTGACTATGGCTTCTCGCCTTTCTCATTTTATTCCCTGGGAGAGTTAAAGACGGATGCTATTGATTTGCTTAGACGGATTCAGAAGTATTCTGTATCCCAGGATGTCGGGGCTCGGGCGGCGCCTTTTATTTTTACTAGACTTAGCTTTGCTACAGCTAAGGAAGTGGGGGCCCAGATAGTATCTCGGCTGCCCACCAATTTCTTGTAAAATTTTCATTTGATCTTAATAATTATAATAACAATAATAATAGTAATAATAATAGAATAATAATAATAGTAATAGTATTAATAATATTAATAATAATAATGTCATAATGTTTTATGTTGGCTGCATCCTAGGTTGGTTTTCTCTGATGTTTATGGCCAGGTGTTTGGCTGAGGAGCGATTTGTGTATTTGTCACTCTGCTGGCATTGTTCTTTGGTCTATTGGTCTTTGGTCTGTCTTGTTTGTTTATCAAGATGCAGGAGATTTTTCTCCATTAGAGGCAAGTTCATATGGCTTGCTTTCGCCATTTTATTTCTACGCCCTCGTGGCGTAAGTACTTCTTGTTCTTCTCACTTGTCAGAGCAAACGTCCCAATGGTCTTTGGAAGCCTCGTCCCATGTAGAAGTCGTGCATGATGAAGCTTGTGTCCAAGCTACCGTACTCCACCAACATGTTAATACTCGACGCCTCATCCTCTATAGTAGTCAATTAATAAGAAATTGTACTTTTATTTTTAGTAGTGTAATATGTATGTATAGTTCTCAGAGCCGTACTCCTAGTATGTAAACATTATAATTTTACTGCTGCAAAAAAAAAAAAAAAAAAAAAAAAAGAGTTTCGAATGGTAATTCGACACCATTCGACTTAAGCGGTATACAACTTTTGTAAACTTTAAACATTGGCGGACCACTATCTTCATCGGAGGCTAAATCGATAACTGGTGCAACTCAGTTTGTCACTACCACAACATAAATCAAAACCACACCTAAATGGCTTATGACTTACTCCGATGCTAATCCCATCATGAATTTGGTTTAATAATGATTTTATATATATTTTAATTAGAGAATACAGACTTTATGTAACAATTTTTATCATAAAATAAATAGGGTTTTTGAGATAATTAAACATGAAGCTATCACTTTAACCTCGAAAATTCAAATGAAATGTCTACTAATATATCATTATAATAAGTCGAATCAAACCAAATTTATTATAGAAAGCAACCCAATTAAAATGAGTTTGACTTACAGAAGGGTAAAAGATAAACCTAGCAAAATTAACTCGACCTCAAGTCCTTAATCATTCAAACATAGGATTTAAAGTTGCTACGTAACACAAATTAAACTCTATTCCATACGATCCAACCCAAATATATTAAACTCTATTTCACAACCCAAATATTTATTGTTGCAGAGTGATCGATCTGATCAATCTCTCAAAATTACTGGACATCAAGTAAATGAAAGAACAGAGTTGAAGTTACGAACAAAGCAGCAGCGCACCCGCCATTTACATTTCACGGTATTCTTTACGCTTCAATTTATTCACTCTCCTTCTATCACTAATTTGTCGTTCCAATTTCACCTCTTTTTGTGCCCTTTTATGCTTTACGATTATATTCTAGGGTTTATCTTTGGGGAGTTGATTTAGTGTATTTTCGAAAACGTTGGAATCTTAGTTTAGTAGTAATTGTATACCTTCAATTATACTTTGAGATGCTTTTATGGCAAATTGAAAACCTTTATTGATCCAAGATTCCAACAAGTTCATGGTTTTGTTTGTGGCATAAGCTGCCATTAGTAGGATTCTCCTCCTATTTCGCGAAACAATGAGTCTCGTACGACTTGCTTGCAGTTTTTGTAATTGTCAAAAGCTGTTTACCATTAGGGCAAGGAAAAAAATTATCCGCTTGCTAGCATCACCGGCTTCACCAAGCTACTGATATGAAATTTGTTAGCTTGATTTTTATTGGATGATTGAGGTTACGAGGTACCGCTTAAACTAGATTATATTTGTAGCTTGCCATTGTCGAAGTATGTAGCTAGGAAGCAATTTAACTTTAAATGTTGAGGTGTCAAGTCAAAATACAAGGTTTTGTAGCTCACCACTCTAAGTAGCTTGGTTTCTATAGGATGACTAAGGTGATGCGGAAATGTGAGACCACTTAAGCTACAATGTGTTTGTTGCTCAACATTTTTTGGGCATGTAGTTAGAAGGTAATGTAGCTTGAAATGTTGACATGGCAAATCAAGCTACAAAGTATTGTAGCTTACCGTTGTAGATGGTTAAGACTTAAGAGTTGGTTTCAGATGTAAGATGGTTTTATAAATAAGTTTTTGGGTAGGGAAAAAGGTCGTAGCTCCTCTACAGCACAACTGCTTGACTTAGCCTCCCATGTTTCAGTTTATCTTTTTGTCACGGATAGACTACTTATTCCCCAAAATGTATGGACACCAAATCTCAAAAGGTTTATAGGAGGTATTGGTTTCATCTCCGAATTGTTTGTAGACTTTATATTATTCGGGATGGTGGATAGAGAAGACTTGATGCTATAATTGAACTCACCAGGGTAATAACAAGTTTAAGAATGTCTTGTTTAAGTTTAGTTCTATATCATGGCTCGTGAGTCGTGACTTTGGGACGTTCACTAATGTGGGGTGTTGCAAGCTTTATTGGATAGTGTATCTAGGACAGATAATCTGCTATGATTCAGTAAATAACATTTTTAGGTGCAAGTACTCTAGAGTAATGATTCGTATTTATATTCTAATTTTTTCGCCACACCTATGAAGTCCGGTTGCACTATAGGCAGCACTTTCTGGACTTGAACTTATTGGGAACACTATTTCCCTGTTCTATTTCAAAACTAATTTACATGGAACCATTATATTACTTTGTTTGGTGATGCCATAATAAAATACTTTGATCTTGCATAGTTGCATAGTAAAGACTATGGTTGACACTTGACACCAGTGATCTAAAAGTCATGACATTAGCCAACATCTAAGGTCGTACGCTTTTTGGAGCCTTGGCATACGACCTATGTATCTGGCAAAGTAAGGAGCGTAATTTTCTGTAGTTATAATTATGATCTATGTTAGTCCGACTCAGTTTGAAGGGTCGAACACAGGTTCATACCCAAGCTTTTGGTCTAAAAGGAAGTGTCAGAAATCGGAATGTCATAGCAATGTACAAGTGTTGAATGTCAAACACCGGGTACGTGAGCTTATATGAAGTTTCGAAGTAACATAGATTATGATAAGCCACGCATATACCCCTATATTTTACACACCTTTTAATAAAATGTTGTATATAGAGAAGTTATTAGATATTTAGATGATTGAAATTTGCATGATATTACCTGATGACTCTCATATCACACTGTTAAGAGTATGAAGCTATATGACTTGTATAAGTTGTATTCACCAGAAGATTAAAAAAGACTGAGTTGGTAAAACTCCTAGAGATGCTTCTGTTGGGCCTTAGTTGCACTTTGATGAAATTGCCTCGCCTTGAGCTATAAGGGTGAATACAATCCACAGTAGCTAAGAAGTCAACATGGTTGACACTGTTCATTCAAATAACTTGAAACAATTGTATTATTAATTGTGTATGGCATCTGGATTTTTCCAATTTTGCTTTTAAGTAACAGGGATATATGTTTTTTTGGTACTTCATTGCAACCTTGCTGTACAAATTTAAATTGTGGTAGTGGACTGAAGCATTTCATTATTGAAACTCTAATTGCAGGGCATAGACTTATTCTCAAATAATGCCACACAGGACACGGCCAATGACAGCGCTTCTTTTATTTACTGGATTGAATGTTGTTCTGGTGTCCACAATCTCACCTGTCTACGACTTTGTATGCTTTCACCCATACTGGGAGAGAAGGGTATTTACTTGTACCATAACCTATTTAAGTATTTATATTTCAAAGTCCATTGCTGCTTCATGTGAAACCTTGCTTGTTTATCTGGACGAGTTGCATGATTTATGTTGTGAATCTTTTTCACTGCAGAATTTGTCATCTTTCATATCCTTATTGATAATATATGCTTTCCGAACATGTTGCCATCTGTTCAATCTTTGTGAACAAGAAATTCTACCTTTGCCTTTTACTCTAATTGAATATTTTTGGCTTAAAGCTAATAAGCTGTAGGTAGAACGGAGTAGCTGATATGCTGTGTTAATGACTTAATTAATGGAGTAATACTGGTACTCTACTGTCAAAATCAAAAGTCAATTGTTGGAGTATATTTATTTTGTCGCTCTGGAGATGTTTGCTGCTCCACGCCTCCACATTCTGTGTTACTTTTGTAGCTATTGTCTGCTTGTAAAAAAAAAACAAGAAAATCAAAGACAAGATCATGTCTGGAGTAAGTTATGGTTGCCCTTGTCCAGGCCATATGTTACTCGGACTCGGTTATAAGTATCCGACATCACTCAAGTAGTCTCATGATCTCATCAGTGTGTGACCAAGTGGTGGACTCTGGCTATTTTATGAGATGTTCTTGCGTTGTTGGTTTGAACTTTACTGTGAAATGTTCAAGTAGCACACCCATGTCAGTGTGTCGGGGTTTGAAGTGAAGTGTTCAAGTAGCACACCATGTCAGTGTGTCAGACAAGGGTACGCTACTTATATGAAGATTTCAGTAACTTAACTCATATTGGGCATTGGCCCTGAAAGACATAATTAGAAAGATTGTGTATAACCGAAGTCACCTTGTGCCATGAGTTAGAGCTTAGAGAGAGTAGAAATTTGAGGTCACAGAGATCTAGTTTGTCGTTCGAGTTTACATTAGTTCCGTCCTTTTGTTCCTTTTTTATTTTATTTTATACTCTTCCTTGAACGTGGTTTTCTGTTGAATTGCAGAGAGAACGCCGTCGTATTGAACGTGAAGCGTCCATGAGAAAAGGGTCCACATCAGCGTAATTTCCGCTTAATCCCACCCCATTGGGTAACCGATTATTTATCGCATATTATTTGAGAGGATGAACATAGAGCGCTTGAATTTGCAGCCATTGTATATCTGAGATATGAAGCATGTGACATCCTGGTTTTTTTCTCAACATGAGAGCCTATTCTGAAGGTCTTGTTTGTTAGATTCTGTACTGTCATATCTTTTGCACCCCTATAATTTTCAGAAGGGGTGGTGAAAAGAGGTTAGTGAATGAACATGGAAGCCATGGCATTTCAGCGGTAGAGACAGAAATTATTTGTTAACATTGGAAATAAGACCTAGTTATGAAAGTTCTGAATGTTACCCCGAAGGCATTTTGTGGCAACGACTGAGATTAGGCTGTGACAATTGACTGCGGGCAACATTAGGTGTATAGTGTTATTTACTCCTGAGTCCTGAGCACACCACACCAACTTTGTGAATGTGGCCGTAAATGCCCATAATTGATATGGAGTAGATAACATCTCTGACGTTAATCGTCAATTAGGTCGCAATACTTCTTCACATCTTCTGTTGTTCTATGGAGCTAATGCCTCCCAAATTTGACGACCAAGTTAATGTTGATGTATATTGAACTGTACTGGTTAAAATTGTAAAATTGTAAAATTGTGCAATGTACAACAAAGGGACCAATTCAGATTCTGGCAGGCCGTACTTTACTGCTTGCAGACGCAATGGTCACACCGTTAAGACATGCTTTCGGGTCACAGGTAAGTTCTCCGATTGTTGGAGAGACCGACCCAGGGATCCCAAACCAAAACATGAATCTCATTCTCACACATTCGATTCTTTTTTAATAGCCTCATGTACAAGTCTACAATACTTTACTGGGAAATAGAGCCACCTTATTATTATTACTAGTATAGATCCCGCACAATGCGCGGTATATGTAGAGTATTTATTTTTTAGAGTGTTATCTATAAAATAAAATAAAAAGGCGTCTTGAGTAGTCCTTAAACTGCCAAGTGGCACCATCAAACTATTAGTAAGTGTAATGAGACAAATTCATTGGCTACAAAAATAAATACTCCGTAATAAACTCTAACAACTATTGATTAACTAATTAATAATGATAATTAATAATCATAAGTACATTGTTCAAATATTGATTTGCCGGGTAAATGGACGGGATGGGCCGGGTAAATAAACGGGATGGCCCATGAACAGCTCTAGGCAATATGCCTGGATTTTTTTAGTTTAAAACTTGCTTCTTTTTTGTAATAGAGGATAATGTTCCTCTTTCGCTTAATAAAGTAATAGAGTAATTCCCTAGCTACATCCCTAACTATGTCTTTTATGAGTTTTCTGTTTATAAATTCGTATGTTTTTATTTGGTATTATTTTTCCCTCTTTGTTGTACTTCTCTATTTTGTATTTTCTCTTTAGTTATGATTTCGTCTATAAATAAATTTTATTATCTTATCGGAGTTTTTACGTTTTTGTTTAATTAATTTTGTAGATTACGAGATGAATTTGTATGTGCCTCGATGGTCCACACACAGTCGGGCGGTGGACGGTTGTCTGAGCCTACCAATGCAATACTTCAATGGTAACAAGGTGGCTTCTGATCTCCATACTAAAGCATTATTTTATGACCATTGTAATAATCCTTCTACGATGCTATTTGCTACTTCTCAAAGAGTAACATTATAGTAGTAAATGGTAATGGTGTAAATGAAGAGTTTCGTATGATCACCAACCATGATCTACGGGCCACTGGTAATGGAGAGGGAAAACCTATATAAAGGGGATAGGTTTGAGGAAGAATGTGAGGCATCTAATTACGGATAGTAGGGTTGTTGAAGATGTAGTTCTTACTAAATTTCTCAATGTCCCTCATTCTTTTTCTCTGAATTTCCTTTTCTTTTATCTAAACTAGTTTTAAACCCATGCAGAGTTAAAAATTAAACTTCTAAACAATATCATTAAAAAAAATAAGTTTAAAAGTAAACCAAATTTAATAAAATTACAATTATGAAATACTCTTGTTTTTAAAATTTCATCGTCGTTGAAAACCAAAGTATGATATAGGGTAAAGTACGTTCTTTTATATCAGTAAGTAGACAATAACTTATTTCAACAACCAACGTGAACGATCAATTATAAGACACGAAATTAAAACTACAATATTTTAAACGTCATTTTTAAAGTTTATTTGGTTCTGTATTTCCGTATTATAAATAAGATTGAAAAAAATCGTATTATAAATAAGTTATTATTATTATTATTGCTTTGTGTTCGTTTTTGTACAAATTTTCCGTTTTGTTATCTGTATTTTATTTTAGTGTAAGATTGAAAGTAGTAAAATTTGTTATCATAAACTTTTTAACATATGAATATGAATATATTAGCATATGAATATATAAGATTTTTGTAAATCTGAAATGGGAAAGAAGAAAAAACAAATAAATCTCCTAAACACCCACGTTCTTAATCTCTTTGAATTGTCAAAAAAAAATCCTTAAAATGAGGAACCAACGAAAACTCTTAAAAAGAGTTTGCTTTTATACTAGGTAGATAATTATTTTTAAATTAATATTTATTCTCTATCTTAGAAAAAAATTAACAGTTAAATCGCCAGGCAACAAAATTTGGATTACCGAAAGAAAATGAAAATAAATGGACAAAGATGAAAATAGAGAGGATAACGGTTCTTCCCTATATTCAAAAGGGCGCTACAATTATAATGGTGTGAATTGAATATTGAATTTATGAATTTAAATGGCCGATTTAAAGTCAGAAATGATACGACATGCAACCAAATGTCGACACAAGTTTTCTAATGTTTGAACCATACATGAATTTGGTAACCCCCATCAAAAACAATAATAATGTTCAATGACTTTCTCTTACACATCTCCGTATAATACTCCTTCCACGCCAATTTCATATCGATGGCGAACTGGCAAATTTAAGATTGTGTTATTTGGGGGCGTTTAAAACTTAAAAGAAAAGTTAATGAACAAACAGTCTATTCGATTAACTTACGCATATCTTCTCTCATTCTAAAAATGAGACATAATTATTTTATTTATCCATGGTAATAATTTCAAAGAAAAAAATCAAAGAACATTATATTGTACTCCGTATAAAATAATGAGTCATTAATTCTACACACTTTTGCTCATAATAAACCTTTTACATGATGTATTCATATATAAATCATTTAGAAAAGATTTTTTTGATAACTACTCTCAGCCATAAACATTATTTTTGTAATTGTTTCCTACTTAAAAATATTTTAAAAACTACTACCTTAATCTTTACTTATGTTAAAATTTGCTTCAAAAGTCATTTCTCATTGTTATTTTTCTTTCGATTTCAAGCT
>JAOWBH010173270.1:0-10491 GCA_028566215.1 Silene coronaria
TTTATCAAGCAACCCGAGTTTCTTACTCAAGAAATCAGTGCTCAACAATGCAAGAAATCAGTGCTCAACAATGCAAGAAATCAGTTTTGTACGCACAAATATGGGTTGAAGTTTTACATCAAGAAACAAGCATAAATGGTTGTGTTCATGAAAACCATAAACATTTCCATAAATGTAAAAGTAAACAACCCTTTTTTGGTAAGTGTCTTATTGTGCAAGCAACTCTTTAGCAAGACATTAGTTCTATTTTTATTTAAAGATCCAAAACATTTCAGAAAATCATTTGTGAAAGTTTAAATCATTTTAACAAAAGTTTAAATATTTCCGAAATTTTTTTTCAAAGAGAAGTCATAAACCACAATGTTCATTTTGAAACACTTATACATAAATCGAGTTAATGATCTCTTAGAACATAATGACTCTTGCACTAATGATGATCTTCATCGTTGATCTTCTTAATAACCTTGAATTGACAATTAGGAACTTTCATGTTTCATGATCAAAACTTAAGAGGTAAACTATTAAATAAACAATGAGATTAATTTTTCTTAAGACTTCATCAACACTAATTAATCAAATTTGGTCTCAACACAAATGTAGGAGAGATAGTCTGCTTTAGAAGTCCAAGGAGATTCCACTCTAAAACCAATTGTCAATAGAGAGAGTAACTCCTTACCTTATAAAATGGTAAATTCCCTCGTCTCCTCTTTTTAACAATGTGAGACAACACTCACATGTGAAACTATTGGAGTTTCTTCAACTAGCGGGCGCAATCACAAGGGCATAGGTCGTACCTTTTCCCATTTCAAAGAGGGTGTCCAAATTGATTCTACATTGAAGAGGACATTCTCTCATATAAGAGAGGGCCATAAAAAGATACACTATTCTTTTTAATGTGGATGCTCTAAGTCTAAAATAAAATAAAGGAATTTTTAGTCTAAAATAAATTAACGAAGTTATCATCATTAAGACATAAAAATAAGTGAAATTGATAAACATAAACCATTGGTTACATTGGTTAATAGTGATTAGTGACCGAAAGCTCGTAAAAAACACGGCCTGATACACAAATCAAATTTAACACATTATATATGCCTTTTTTTATCCCGGTAACGAGGGCAACCCGCATCTGCTACCTTAGTTGCGCATTGGGTAAATCCATCGGATGTACATAATAGTCTGCAAACCACGCACACCATGTAGGTCATATTTTTTACGAGGGTGACAGGCTCGATATTTAGAAAACAAAGCATCAGGTCGTACTACTCCCACATAATTGACCGTAATAATATTGATCAATAAAATTTACATAAATCCAAGTCCAACAACAATCGAAAAGATTGGTAATGCTTAATCCATTCGCATCTACATTTACATTTCCTATTGAACAAAGTTGGATACTGAGAACTCATTTACACAAATCGAATTAATGTTAACGAATTTATTAAATAGAGCAAAATAACTTATTAAAGTGAATTACACTTGTTTCTATTATGAAGTATCAGACATTCGATGTAGTTTTCGACACAATTTTCATCTTGGTCTTTTTATGTTTCTAATACAAAGGTAAGACTGCGTACATATGATCCCTCTTACTTCACAATTTGCGAGAGCCTTTGCCCTTTGAGGCGTTAACTAATGTTGTTGTCGTCGTTGTGGTTGTAATGAATCTATTATGGGAAAACATGAATAAAATAGTACGGAGTACGTCCAATCCACCACTACAATATTTTCTTTGCTCATCAAATTTTCAAATGGCAGGAGGTAAATTTTAGTCCGTCCGGAGACCTACTCTTTGTTGGGAATTAGCGTCAATCTCCCACGAGTAATGGAAGCAACCAATCGACAAGTAAACTGTAAAATTAAATAAATATAAACAATAATAAGATGATACGGTATTTTAGGGTCAAATTTAGGGCAAAACCTTCCAAACCGGAAGTAAAACCCACTAGCCAAATAGACTAGAATCCACTATAAAAATAGTACCAATACAACGTAACCGTCCCGATTTAAATACCAATTCGAAACCCACAATAATATAAGATAACGACTTTTAGATCTCCATTAATATTAGTAAATGTTACTAATATCACCCCTAGAGTAACCTGCTAAATTATTGTATAAAAATATCCGTTGCACTATCTCTCACGCCCTTAAACTCCGACTTTTATTAGTAACTTTGTGTTTGATATATGTTTTGTGAGATAATTTGTCCAAAGGAATTGCATCCTTTATATAGCCACGTGAATTAACGTTATATTTTAATGTCATAAAATCAATTCACATTACAAACACATGAATTAACACAATTCATATGTTTTGCACAATTTTCACGTAATGTTAACAAATAAATATTTCATTCTTTAACACCTCTTAATGTTACATGATACAAATAAATATTTCACTTTTTAACACCTCTTAATGTTACATGTCCCTCATCAATCATATAACACTTGAAAATTAAAACATCTTATGTTGAATTAATTGGGTGTTACCCAACACTCTTTTCTTATATCACTATCGTACACGAGGACGAGGTAGAGCTAGGTGGTTAAAGTCGTCGATTTTTGCTATCTAATTCAATAATCCTTGAAAATGAGAATTATTCCCCTCTATTTCTGCAAATAGTTTTTGTAAACAATTTACATTTGCTGTGTTGGTATGTTTTATTAGGTGAAGAATGATTTTGCTTATATAATTTTATTTTTAATTAAAAAGTCAACACAATTTATTTGTCATGAATAATTTACTCCATTTGTTATTCAGTAATTGGTCCTTTTCTGTTTTCTTGGTCTTTATGTCTAAATCAAAGGCTAAGCAAATGACTCGGACACGGGCATTAGTGCGTTACGAGACTTATAAACCTTATTTTGAGACAGATGCAGTAGCTGACGACTTCATTGTATCCTTTAGCGTCTAAGAAAGGATGATCATGCCGAAATCAACTGTCAGACTGTCTATATCTCTCTCTCGACCTCCTTTCATTTCATTCCTTTCTTGAATCCTCTCAAACACCAAGTTGAACTATCAACACCAAGTTGTATTGCTTTATCTTGAATCCTCTCAAACAGCCCAACTCGGTAACGGTCCTGTATGAGACATAATTTTTGAGAAAATTTGTATTGTAAGAGTTTCATCAAGAAGTAAGCATAACCAAAATTAAATGACAAATTAAATGAGCAGCGTATAAAACTTTTTTTTATATAAGACGGGGCGATAAAATAATATCACCCCATTGAGTAGTGTAAGTAGTGTCACCATTCGGTAGACCAACCAACAACGGGGAAATTAAATCTGACGAATATTAGTAAAATGAGACAAGCATCCCGACATATGGTGGGATACTCCGGTGTCGATAATCCAAGAAAATTGTAAGATATTACTGATAATTAAGACGTTCTGTCGAAGAGGACTGGTGCAATTGCCATAGACGCGTTAGATCAGCAAGCTCCGTCGGTGTCAGATTATTCAAATCCAACTTGTCAAAGGATGGGCAGGGACGAAGACGCGGACTGAGTTTGACTTCCAACTTGGCCAACCATATTACATATAAGCACGAGGCATATTATTAGAAACAAGAGCATTTGTTGTCCACCAAGCATCTAGATTGGCATTCGGGTCAGCGGGTTTCGAGATTGATCCATCATTATAAGCGAGTTTTCTTTTAGCAAGGAGAGCGAGACGAAAGGCACGAGACCATTCATCTTAGTTTGTACCGGGGAGCACAACTGGAATGATGCTACTGCTCGGATTTTCGACAGTAACAAGACAAAAGGTCGGATTTTTCTAATTTTTCGAGTTCGTTTTCGAAATTCGTCATTGTTTTTCTTTCGTGTGAAAAGAGGCGAGAAAGAATATTATGTGTTTAGAATTCGAGAAAAGAAATTATCGCTATGATACCATAATACAATTCGAGATATGGGAATAATAGTATTCTTTATTGATTTCGTAATTATGTTTGTACAAGACATATGACTACCTATTTATACAACAAAGGAATCAACGTATATACGGAAACAAAGAAACGAACAGCTAGGAAGTTTCATACAATGAAGCAATCAATCAATGATAGGCTTGATTGATTGAGGGCTAACGGCTAGCTAATAGTAGCGCGAAGAGTAATTGAAATCGCGAGAAATATAAGATGAGTGATGTCCTAAGGAAGAAGTAGTTGTTTCATTCACCATCAATGGTGGAGGGCTGTGTTGCATTGTGGAGTCTCAACCCCACAGGTTCCGGATTTTTGCAGTATATAATGCAATTTCGAGTACAAAATTAACCCACCATTCCCCTCTCTGAACCTTACTATTTCTGGCATTCCAGCAAGCCGTAAGAAGTAAGAACCATCGCCAGCCTGCTCTGCTCCTCCCCTCTGACTCCGACAAGTAGTCAAATAAATCCTGTATCATTGAGAAGCTCCCCCACCCATTTCTACTATTTCTCGCATTCCAGCAAGCCGTAAAACAAAACATAGATATAATCATATAAATAACTCATAGATTCGGCTTGAGAAAAAAGAGTGCGCTTCCACACATAAAATCTCAATACTAACGAAATAATTAAAAGACAATTACCAGTACCACACAAGGCCACAACCGAGTAGTTAAATTGTCTTCCATAAGTCATAACTGAGATTTTCTAAATATCGTCTCACAATAACCTTACATCTTTTAGCAGCCTTGTTCTTGTTTCAATTTCAAAGCCTTTGCCATACTCTTCCTTTGTTTGTCTGCAACACCAAAACATGAAGGCATGAGTTTCAGAAAATAAGCAAAGATGAAAGATCAGTGGGGTTCAAATAACATACAAGACCAAGGAAATAATGCAACCAATATAATAAATACTCACCAAAATAATTCTTGATGCCCACAAATCACACAACTTATTTAATCTTGCACCAATCTACGTCGATACGAAGAAGAAGCTCATTTGTCTCGATTGTTTTGCAATCTTCTCCAATCTCAATCTCCTTGACATAAGATAAGTTTGGACCTGATGCTCCGATTGATAAGTCGAGAGAGATGATAAGAGAAGAATAGGACGGTACAACAAGCATAGATCTCGAGAGTGGCATTGAACCATCAACACCAAGTTGTATTGCTTTATCTTGAATCCTCTCAAACAGCACAACTCGGTAGTAGTCTTTGTTATAACGCGAAGAGTAATCAAAATCGCGATATTGTGAAATAATACTACCATAAATATCACATCCATGATATAAACCCAAACTCTCTTTTAGATTCACAGAGATCTTAATGATGGCTGAAACTGCGCGTGGAAAGATGGAATAGTGCACCGCTGCGAATCCATTAACACCTCCAACAAAACAGCACAGTTGTTGGTCACACCGATAATCAAGTTTCAACTCATCCCACTCTTTAAATCCTTTGATAACAACATGATTATCAACATCTTTCAGGTCAAAATTCATCTCCAACGAGCTGAAATCATCATATTTCCGAGAGTCGTCCAATATCAGTGATGATCTCATATCTTCGGTTAACCTCATAGCATCATTTAAATCACTTTTGAAAATGTAACAGACTTTTTCGCCGTCGGATAATAGTTCAATTGAACCATGGATTTTTATTTCTTTTGAGTAATCTTGACCAATTACAACGACCGAGAAAATCTCCACGGCGGGAGATGTCGCTGGCCTGGTCTTGTGGGCACGAATAGACCTAATAATAAAATTTTAATTCAAATCAAAGTAAACATTAAACTCAGAACTCAAATCAAAAGTTGTCCACATTCATACATAATACCATACTTACAACAATTTCAATTCCGAATTCCCCTCCCGCCCTTAGATGCAACATAGAAACACCTAACACACAAGCACATAAGATAAAAGCCTACATACGATAAATAGACACAACACAGCTTTCGACTAGATATTAATTTTATCCGAAATGACACGTCCGAAACCGCCTATCCTAAAAATGACTGATCCAAAATGATTGAGAAATCTGCCTGTATCTGAACTGAACTTCCCTGATAATAACAATACCTCAAATGATTCCTCTATCAGGTTTAATCGACACTTTAAGACCTTCGATAAATTAAGTTTTAAAGGATTTATTTTGATGGAAACTTTTGTACCCTGAAAATTTCAGATACCAATCAAAAGCAAATACTAGAAGACGTCAAAGGAGGGTGAACCACAACTGTCAAACAGAGGCAGAGTTCCATCCTCAGAAAACACAACCAAAAGAGTCAAATCTTCTTTCCTAAGACCCCAAAGGTAAGTTATGAGCTTTAAATCTTTAGATATTGCTCAGGGTGTTATACTATAGTTCAAGAGTAAGATACGAGTTTAAAATTATTCTCAAGGGAAACTCGATGTGAAGTGAAACCAAGGGGGCTCATCGAGACTGAGGATCATCTTAAAATTTCGCTTGTTCCATAATATGTCCCACAGTAATCCTAAATTAAATTGGCCTCATCAAATCAATCATGGTAAGGTAGCCTATACTCTTTAAATTTTGGGATAAATGAATACCCAAAAGCGGAATCATACCTGTAATTAAAAATTCTAAGTGAAGCAACTCAGTGAGGTTGATTAATGACACCAACAAATCATCCAATATATTTTTATTTTTATTAAATTTCAGTAGATCTTGGTAAAGAAAAGAAGCGAAACAGAGAACTTTGGGCAGAAATTATGACGGATTAAGGTAACAGCAGCAAAAAGAATCAACTGACAAATAAACACAAGGTACGTACCAAGTGACACCAAGGTTGGGAGAGGACTCCTCCTCATCGGAAGAAAACTGAAATGTTTTTTTTTTTTTTTTTTACAGGAAACCATCAGTATATTAGCTCTAATGTGAGATGCGAAAAGACAAGACAAGATAAACATTAAGAATAAGGGAGAGTGAACCTCATCTTCGGTATCCATCGCATCTGACTCTCCTGTTGGTATTTCGTGAGGACTTGGCAAAGACTACCGAACATAAAAACAGTGAAATGAATATATAGAAAGAAAGATAGCTATAGCTATTGCTATAGCTATAACAAACGAGTAAAAGAGACCTGAAATGGAAGAGAAATTATATCAGTGGAAAAGGCAAAAGAGAAACCTTTTCTGGAAGAGGTCCGAGTGGTGTAGGAGGAAACCATGCAACTCACACTTGGATAGCCATATTGTCCGACATTAATGTGCGACCGAACAACATCCCCGGTTGAGCTAAAAACTCTACGGTTTCATTGACTATTTTTCGCCTAGTTTGGAATTCTGACAAGTCAAAGGCCACGACAAGGGACACATAGGCTGGCAAACTCACCCAACTTCTAGTCAATCGCATCATTTCCCCATCAACTTCAACCCTTTCGTACTCATTAGAGTGTTTCAGAAACAGAAGACATTCTTCACCGTTGTAATTTCCACAAGTGTTGAGGTAACGAGCGGTGATATTGCCATTGACATTTATAGGGTCTTGTTTCAAATAATTGGGTATATTTTGAAACAAAACTTCTACACGGCAATGAATCCCAAAAGGAATTGAAACGTAGCGGAGGGTGAGGGATACTTGTTTAAAGTTAATGGTCATCGATTTCACTTGTTCGCTACACCCTTTCCTTTCATAATCATCTAATGAAAACGACTCTTGAACAAATAGGTTGTGCGTCCCATCAAATAGTGACACATGTATCCTAGTCCTAAACATCGGGACAAATGCTTCATCAGGGTGAGCTGAAAAATCGGGACCATTGAGGGTTAATGCACCAAATGCATCGATGATTTCAGGATCATCTCGTGGACGGTTGTAGATATCAACCCCCACCATACGCCCATATACAGAATCGTGGAACTCCGCATTAATATTACCATAAATAGAAACTGTGGAATTACTATTTGGGTGAATGGCCACAGATAATATTTGTACTAAGGGGCCGGGTGTAAGAGCAAACCTTCCAATTTCATTGTCCTCTTCCAAATCCATGACACAATTAAACTAAAACAAAATAAACAACAACCGATAAAAATAGTGAAATAAATGGAAAATTAGGGTTTGGGGTAAAGATAAAAAAATAAAGGTAAATGACTAGGAAAATTGAGCAAGCACGTGTAACAGATAGGCGTCTTCAGTGTAGATGGCAGTGAAGGTTTACCGTGGAAGAATCGGAGGAGGAAAGACCAGAGTTTACAGGGGGTTGTGTTTTTCTCACTCTTTCAAGGATCAAAATTAATTAATAATTGCAAAAGTCTAGTTTTTTTAATTATTGTTTTTATAAGCAATTGATTAATAATTTAAATAAAGCAAAAGAAAAATAACAAAGTTTTGGGATCTTATGCATATTTTTCTATGTAATCGGACAGTTTGTAATCTCTTTTTCTATAGTTTCTATAAAATAGTACGGATTACATCTTTGTTTTAAAAAAACTAATTTAAGTGTGAAACATGAATCCGATGGGGTGATTCGATTTTGGAGTACAAAGTTTTGCTTCCAATCTCAAAAGAGTCTGCCGCGATATGCTTTTCTTGTGCAAATTTCAAGGCCTTGCATCTTGCTTGTAAGTTGTAACTAGTAACTAGCTACTAACTAGAGCAGGTAGTCGGTTGGACCGGGATGTACTTTGTGCCGGCCGGTCGTGCCAAGCCCACCACCTGGCACGGGTTAACAGGTCGTCGTGTCGTACCCTTGCCAGACCCGACACCCGTATGGGCCGGCCAACCACATGGCTCGTGTCGTGTTCGTCCCAAGTTCAGTTTTTTTTATGTGTAATTCAATATTTAATTTATTTGAAGAGTAAAGTTAACTATTTTTGTTTATAATTAGTCTCGTGCCTGTGCCGAGCCACTCTTTTCATAGTGCTCACGTAGGGCCTAATTTGTGCCGGGATCGTGCTAGGACTTGAATTGTCTACTCTCTACTTGTAACGAAGATATTGACCAAAAAAGTCGCTATTATAAAGCCATTTTGTGAAATTTAAATTTCATTATTACCGAAAAATTTTTGTTTTCGGTTCATTTAGATCCAGTTAGTATCACTAATGACCAAACCAAATCCAAATATTCCGACAACGAAAATCACGGGAGAAATTACCTACGGGTTTATTTATTTTCTTATGTCTTTAGCATGACAAAATTAACTAAAGCAAATTTGCTCCTATTCCATTTTGTTTTCTATATTATCCATGGTCATATATCAGACTACAAATCGTTACATTTGATTGTCAACAATGGTCAGGAAAAATAATAAGGCACCGTAAACAAAATAATGACGACTCTGAACAGTTACATTTGGTTGCAATACCCGGCCTGCTCATACCGCTTGCCTTGGCTTCGAGATAACAATCCCATCGAATTCAGCCAAAGCCGAAGAACTTGCGAAAAATCACAAGAGTATGCAATCCCGTCCCCTGCCAACAACGTACATAGCGTAGTAATGTAATGCATATTTGGCCGCTGCCCATAAACCCCTCGGAGTCGTTTCATATCTTACAGCTTCCACATTCTTTTCGTTAGTGCCATACATGATTGAAGTATCATCAGCAAAAAAACTAAATGGGTCAAAATATGTGGTTGGGCCAACAAATTCAAATCCGGATCTTTCGCTCCACCGCCGTTGCTAGAAGACTAGAAAAATGGCTGTGTGCTGTAACTATTGTTTCTGTTTATTATGTCAGATTGAAAAAACTTCCCCCGCCGCCAGCATATTTTTTTTACTCCCCAATCAAATTAATTTCAGTTGCCCACCAGAGAGGGGGGAGGCTCTCTGTTTTGCCCGATTATGCTTGAGTTTTCGAGATCCTACTGGACATGAAAACATCATTGCATCTTGTATTCTAGGCTGCTGCCTGTTATACTATCTATAATAGAAGGCAACTCGATTATTCATCCTCCCTGCTTTGTATTCTAAGTTGTTTCCTTTAGTCGTCACATCTCAGAAAAACGACCAAGAGTCAAAGGATTAATGGTTCAAACCCATTCGCTTCAATGTTTAAATTTGCTTTTTCAAAACAAAGTTACACAGTAGTGTTTTCTCATTGAAGGCAAAAAGCTCACACCTAAGCAGCTAAATTGCGCTACCATACCATTTCAAGTTGTAACTCAAAAGCAGTAATCATCTTACAAAACAAAGATTAGTAGTGTATAAAGTATGGAATACTGACTAGCTCTAAACGTCGCTATCTAAAACCGTCAAATTAATAATTTATAAACCACACTAAGTACCAATTAATTAGAATAAGCAAAGTAGTAAGAAGGGGATCGAACCCAAGAGAAGGGGGGTTTGTAATTGGTTTTCAAAAGAGTAATTAAAATAGTTGCAAGTAAATGAAAAACAAATATGTAAAAAGAGAGGTTTTGGTATGATAAATGAAAATAACAATTAAATAAAGTGAAATTCAAAAAAGAGTAAGCAACAAGCAAGCAATTAAAAGATGAAATTTATCAATATGAGAATAAAACTTAACCCAATCCAACCGGTGAACCTCTTTAATCGATCCTAGACACAATCAATCCCCAATTAATTATTATCACC
>JAOWBH010173281.1:0-10490 GCA_028566215.1 Silene coronaria
CTTTTGTATGTGTGCTTATATTCACTAGTATTTGTAGTGATGCTGATAATTCTGGCTGTTTACGAACTTCCTTTTCCTGAAGAGTTTCACGTGAATTACTAACGTGAGGGAGGACATTTACCTGAAAACATAGATTATTTAGGCGAGATGCCATGATAAAACTAGTGTTGTTGCATTAAGCATTTTTTGTGAAAGGGCTGATGTACCCTAAATAATATTGCTTTATATAAAATCTTAAGGTTTCCTGAAGTCTTATATTCTTTTTCTTGATTTGGTTTCTGGCAGAATATGCAACATATTTCCCTCCATGTTAGGTTGACCGATATATTTAATATATAGCTAACCAGCACATGCTTTATCCACTTTAAGCATGCCCTTTTATGATAGATGAAGTAATAAACTAGTAGTCGGTGAAAAATCATATTTTAGGAGTTTATTGTTCATTTTTGGACATCATGGGTCAATATTTTTTCCCTTGTCGTCAGTAAGAAAAGGTGTTTGTGCTTCTATTCATTAGCTGATGTAGATTATGGGTTTCCTCGGGGAAGAGATGTCGAGTTTGATACAACTGATGTGCACAATTTTACATTTAAGGAGCGGGGTAATAAGGTACCTGACGGAGAGTAATAAGTTTGTCGAAGCTTAGTTTGAAGAGGCGCAAGGCGCACCGAGGCGCAAAGCGCAAGATGAAGGCGCGAGCCTTTTGGCCACGAGGCGCCCTAATTGTAGTAACAAATTTGTATTTTTCCAAGTAACATTTTGGGCCACAATACCTTTTTAGAAGTTTTCATGTTGCCTAACATGTAAAGAATTAGGAATAACAGGGAAAAGAAATGGCATAATTAAAGATCTAGACAAAAAAATATATGGAAAGTGCGCTCTAGCGAGTCTTGTTAAGTGAGCCTCAGACTCTCGTCTAAAAGGCACACCTAAAATGCACTGAGGCGTTTTGGGTGGTGCCTCCTCCAAGGCGCGCTTTAGGCGAACTCTTTTGAAGTAAGTATTGAAGTGAACTTACTTGTAGGAGAGTAATAAGGTTTATCTCACATAGCTATTTTCTCGGTCTTAGATCATTTTTTTCATGTGCTGCTTCAATGATGAAAACTTTCGGTTTGGGTCGTAGATATTTTACTCTTTAGATTAAATGAATATATAACCGTAGCTGATGACTGACCGCTGACAAAGCTAGTAAGTGCAAAACTCCCTGTTATATTTTCCTTGTTGAGTATAATTTTAGGCAGTCAGTATTTGACGTCTACAGGGAAAAACATACCGCTGAGTTGTAGTAACATCGATTGGCACGCCTACTCAACCTAGAGCATTTGGCATGCATAGGTAATTGATGTGTTATTGTGTCATCTTAACCCTTGCTCAAATGCTGAAAAAGTCAAGATGAACTCTATTATGCTTTACCTTTCTTTATTGATGAAATAATTTTCAGAGCCTCCTGTTACTGGCCAAATGGTTATATATGAATGGGGTGACATTTACAGCTTGTCCAGCATTCAACTTGGCTATAACTTTATATTTCCTTCATGGTTCCTGGCCTTCCTGCTGTTGTAACTCACATTCCTTGTTACAAGACTTGCGTGTATGTGTTTTAGGTGCTATGTGTTCTAGATTCCTGAGAAGTGTGGGTGTTTGGCTTGTAATGTCTGGATGGATAACTACTATTTTGCATCGGCAAGGTGGATTGATGTTTATTAATGATGATAAGAAAAGGGCAAAATGATGAAGGGGTGTGATAGGCATGTTGTTGCTATGTATGGATCTATTACTGATTCAATTCATGATTTCGTTATTCTTCATCAGCCTCTTTTCTTACATTGTATTCCCTCAGCAATTAATGTTCATCCTCCGGCTCCCAGTTTCTTTTGGGGGCATTTTGTTTATCCATGTTTGCTAAGTTTTTTTGGGTCACAATTACAGTTTGTCCTGATTACCACTGCATAATCACGGAACATTTTATTACTAAACTTGTTACAATCCTAATTACGGAACATGTGATAACTACACCTGTCACAATTACCAATTTGTCGTGACTACCGTAGCATAGTTACGGAACTTCATAACTAAACCTTACTTAAATTCCCATAAACAAAGGTAACTAACCACTAACTGTGCCCTACCTAATAATTAAACAACCTAATTGATAACCTACTTTCTCTTCTACTGTTTTACTATCTAACTCCTCCAGCACACATCCTGTTTCTCCTTCCTAACACCCACCACCCTTACCCTCTCTCTACCCCCATCGCCTAATTGGCCAGCCTGAGCATCCCCAATTTCAACCACTGGCATGAATAGCGTGGACCACTCTTGCTACTCTCATCCTCTGTTGTAACCCTACTTCTCTCTCCTTCTACTAGATGTGATATCCCCGATATCCTCCCACAGTCCCTCGATGACCATTGCGTTGTTATTTTCTTCTCCAACTCGATCTCCTTCCCTAGCATGATCTCTTCCTCTATGACTCACTCCACTACTTTCGTCTCTGTTTGTCCTATGGGTCATCTGATTCGATGACTATGCAAGGTAAAGCAATGTGGGGGAGAAGGATGGGCCATGGTGCAGGGAAGGGGTGAGAAAGGTGGGTAAAAATGTAATGATTACTCTTCAATCAAATTAGGCTCTGTTTTAATGGTCCTCAGTTCCGTTTTTTGCCATATAATTATGGGAGTACCTATTAACTATGCTAAAACATCAGTCTCTAGTTTCAAGTTAATTTTAGGGTATGAAATGCAAGGATGGCAGAGTACTACGAAGTCATACCAATCTAGTTGTGTTTAAGATTATTTGTGTTTACAGTGCATTTTTAGAGAGCGAAAACAAGACTCTCAGCCTTAACTTTAGTCATCAATGACTCTTCGTGATGCTAACATTTACAATTTGGGAAGCTTCTTGCAACTTTATATCTGGTAATCCCTTGACAACCGTGTAAGTTGTAAGACTTGTAACCCCTAGGGCTATGTAACCGGTTGCCTATTGGTGCCCATTTAGGAAATTGATGGCGCAGTATCTTAGTTACTGCCCTTTGGATTGGTTTTCTGATGTCGGTACTCACGGGGATGATATTTTGAAGATAGAACTTTTGTCCTTTCGTCACTATTTATGTTATGTAGAACTTTTGTCCTTTCGTCACTATTTATATTATGTGGACAATAGGTCTTCAGATTATAATTGTTTTCCTTCTGAATCATCTGTTTTGTAGTTGCTTAGTGGCACCCTGCTGAGAAGCTGGATTTTGTTTTGTTATACTAAACTTCTCCTCGAGGATGATAAAGGTACAAGTGCCATCAGGATTAAAACTTTGTGTTTGGTTGAGTAGCTTTTGATCACTATGACACTTGAAGACTTCTTTACATTAACTGAGATGAAAGATGGACTCACAGCCCCTGCTCGTGTGGAAGAGTTGGTTGCTGTAATGAAGAAGAAAGATGGTGTGGTTAAGAATGTCGGTGACATGACCAGACAGTGGGCTGCTGTTGCCAGCACAATAGCAGCTACAGAAAACAAAGAGTGTCTTGATCTTTTCATCCAGTTGGATGGGCTATGCTTTATCAATAAATGGCTTAGAGAGGCCGAAACACTTGCTAACGAAGCAACCGCTTGCTTTGTGGAGGAGGCGATATCGGTTCTGTTACAAGCTGTTGAAAAACTTCAGATAGATAATGAGAGGCTGGTTTCCTCCGGAATTTGCATTACAGTCAAGGGCCTGCTTAGCTATAAGAGCCTTGAAGTTCGAGATAAGGCAAGAACTTTGTTTGACAGTTGGAAATGTAAGAATATCGATATTGAAAGCATGGATGTCGATTATGTAGCAGCATCTGATGATACAAAGAAAATTAGTGAACATGTGAAGTCTGAAGGCATAGTGGATGATGCTCCTCATGCAAAACTACCTTGTGATCAGATGTCAAACGGTACTGAAGGAGAAAAAATTAAATCAACTGTTGATCATGATAGCTCTCATATGGATTCAGATCCTGGAATTATGAAGGAAGAAGTTCCAGATTCAGCAGCTAAGCTGGATTTGATTCTAAAAGACCCTTCTGTGAATAAAGTATTGTGCTCGTCTGATGGATATTCTGTCTCACAAGTTCAGGCAGCTCCAAATCAAGGCACTGGTGATGTGATAACTGTGCAATGTAACCATGTATGTGAGGAGAAAAGGCATGGCAATGAACCAGAGGATCGGCCTGACAGTGTAGATAAAATCGCTGCTTCTTCATCCTGTGTTGCTTCCGAGGGAATAGATATTTTGTCAAAAACTGATATTACTGTTATTGAATCTGCTGTTGACTCTGATATGAGTACATATGAATTTAATGCGCCCGAGAGAGTGCTTTCGAAAACTTCATCCTTTGACGATACAAATCAGCCTATAGGTGAGTCAACAAATGAGCTCAGATTGGAGGAGGATAACGATAAGGATGACAGCAGAACTTTGGAGCAAAAATGTTTGGAGCAAGGTGTTGGATCTGTGGTGTTGGATACCAAAGATCAAGGGACAACTGTGTTCAGAATGGAAGAGGATGGTAAAGATAATGAGGATAAGAAACAACGGAAGAAAAAGAAGTTTGGCAGAAGTAGTAGGTTTGCAAGATTAACAAAAACTAGCAAAAATGCTGATTTAATCCAGCAAACAGCAAATATGGAGCTTGAGGATGGCACGTTTGATGCCCTTGAAGTTGCCCGTCTTGTTGCCAAAGAAGTGGAGAGAGAAGTCGGGGACTATGTTGAGAAGTCTGGCAGTTCCTCCTCCTCCTCCTACACTTCTTCTATTTCGGACAGAAGCACTGAAGGTGGCATCAGTCAACCGAGCAGCCCCGAGTCTATAAACGGTGAACGAAACCTGCCACTTGAAGATGGCCCAACAAATGAGCTACAAACAATGGAGAATATGACTCCTGAGGCACTTGGAAAGGAGCCTTGCAATGGTTCAGCTACTACAGAGACTAATCTGGAAAACAATTTGCAAGATATGGAGTCTTCGCAATTGACTGATGCCGTTAAGGAAGCAGGAAGCAACACTGAGAAATGCTTATTGGAATTTGATCTTAACCAAGAGTTCTTGTCTGAGGAGGAACAAAACCAAGTAGATGGCATTTCAAACCCTGTATCAGTAGTTTCAGCTTCCAGAGCTGTGGTGGCACCTGGAAATTCAGCAGGTCCTCTGAAATTTGAAGGAAGTCTCGGTTGGAAAGGATCTGCAGCGACTAGTGCATTCCGACCCGCACCTCCTCGCCGGACCTCGGATAGCGACACTGGTGGGGCTACCAGCAGTAGTTCTCGACAGAGGCAAGTTTTTCTTGATATTGACCTCAATGTAGCTCAAGGTGGCGATGTCAAAGTAGTGGACCACATATCGGGCAAGGGAAAACAGATTTTAGGTAGCCTGCCTTCAGGCGAGTCTTCAGTTGAAATGAGCTGTAAAATATCGGAGAGGGTCAAGTTTGATCTTAACCAGACAGAGGAAGATGGGTCTCAGTGGAAAATGGGTGGACTTTTGTTGGGTCCTACAAAATGGGGGCGTAGTCCCTCACCAGCTTCTTCGTCATCATGTATTCAGCCCGCTTCAAGGAGCTTCGACTTAAATGACAACCCTTGTATTGCCAATGATCCATCAGCTATGCAACCCTTTCCGTGGAACCTCTCCTCTAATAGCAAAGTTAATCATCAAGAGGACTCTGTTATTTCTCTGTTGGGGACCAAGATCAAGAAGGGGACATTTCCTCCACAAACAGAGTCGGTTTTTCTAAATGACAGGCCATCAGAGCCTCTTATTGATACTAACATGTTGAGAGGAATGGGATTCGGGCCTGCAGTTCCATATCCCCAGTCTGTGTATGGCTATAATGGGCTTGCCATGGGCCCTGCCGCACCTGCTCCAATTTATGGACCTGGTGGCCCAATCCCGTATATGTTTGATACAAGGGGAACCCCTTTTTATGGCGCCGTTCCATCTACTTACAGTCATCCTTACATGATGGGCTCGGCCCCTGCTCCCAATGTTGATTTGAATCCTGGGAACAGAGATCCTGCATTTTTCAGGCAGCTGTTCATTCCAGGTCAGGGTAGACCACTCGAAATCTCAAGGCCCTTAAGTTCGGGGTCGAGTGGTGCCAAGCGCAAGGAACCCGACACTGGATGGGAGCTTTATCCTGCCAACTTTAAACCACCTCATCAACCACCTCATTTCTAGAAACCTCTTTTTGTTACACCGATTGTTGCTGATACTAGGAGTAGGATGGTGAGTTGGGATATAAGTTGAAACTGAATAAAAGCCGAGGATCAAGATTCATAAGTTCAACAGCTAGGAGACCACATTTAGATCTATTGATTTATTTTAAGTTTTATTTTTATAGTTACAGTTTTCGTTTCATTTTGTTTTTCCTGTCTGATATAATGCCATTGCAACAATAGATATATTGGGGTACATGTAGCTTGTAATATCTCACCCATACATATATATCAAAAGGAACTGTTCCAATAATTTCCTTTTTATTGCTGGTATTAGTGGTATGTAATCCCAGATTGTCTTAGTGTCTATGAGTCTTTCTTAAGTTTAAGACGGATCAAATATCATACTACTTGTGTATATAAGACTAATATATTTGCTCTTCCTATGCATCCTTGTATACACAAGTGGTATGTACTTGATTGGGATAGTGTCATCTTAAGAGAGACTTACCGTAAAGGCGTAAAAGGAAAAGCAGGGAAAGTAACGTTTTTTTTTTGGCAGTCGTAAAGAAAATTTTTACATTCTCATGGCCCTTTGAGCTAGACCATGAGCGACTATTTGACGCTCTAGAGATGTATCTAAAACAAATACAATGAAAAGACAATATTAGATGGTGGATATCTTCAAGAATTCCTTTTATCTGATGATGTTCATTCTCCACCTTGGCGGCTTGCAAGATAAGCTGTAGACAGTCTGAGAAAACCTGCACATGCAACTGTCGATTCGCAATTGCCCATTGTAGTGCTCTACGTACTCCCATGGCTTCCGCCGGAAGTGGTGATAATGCTTTAACTGAGTAGTTTCCTTCAAAAATTTGACCCCCCCAGATCGTAAACCACTCATCCAATTGCAGCCCTGCAGTTCGATCGCCATCCCGCATCTACCTTAATCCTTATGGGTAGGGATTGGCAACCCCCCACCCAATCGCATAAAAAGGCATACCCTTTTGTATTTTACCTCGTTGTCCTTCCACCATGATATTCCCCTCATCCATTTCACAATCTTCTTCCCGTCGCTTCAATTTCAATCCACATAAGGCAATATTCGTTGTCTCCGATCACCGAAAATAAAATGATGCCAGACTGAATCTCTCCTCGCGAAAAATCACATTATTTCTCGCAACCCATAAACACCAAAACATAGCTTGGAATTTAATTAAACTCTCCTCTGCATATGTCAGCTTTCCCATATAACCTAACCAATCCATGATCCAGTCTCCAACCCCAATATTTGTACTGTTTTGAACATTTATACCAAACTCTCCACATGCCCAAATCTTTGAGGTGACTCCACAGTCCCTAAATAAGTGTTCTAACGTTTTAATGTCACCCCCCTCATTTGAACATAGTTTGCAGGCTGAATCTATTTTAATGTTCCTTTTAATAAAAGCGTTGTCTACTGGAAGGGTTCTAGTTAGGATTTTTCAGATAAGAATTTTCCACGTAAGTGGACCCGGAAGGCGCCATAATTTAGACTTACAAAAGTCCTTACCTTTTCTTCCCAATCTCGTCCTATCTTTTACCGAGCCCTTTTTTGGTCCATAAACCTCCTAAATAACTCTCCATACCCATTTTTAACCGTGTAATCCCCATTGATTGAGTATTCCCAGTACGTAGTATCATCTATATGTGATGCACAAATAGGTAAAGCCAAAATCATCTTCGCACTCTCCTCCGTAAAGATGGAGTTAATTAGCTCTTCATTCCATTCACCATTTCGGAGCCAAAGATCCTGAATCTATAGATCCTTCAGATGCCAAAATTCTGTTCCTAAAATATCACTACTAGGTTCAGGTTTCTCTCCATCCACCCAATCGGTATTCCAAACATTCAACGTAGACTTAATACCAGGTTTCCACCCCACGCCTCATCGCATCATATCTAACCCATAGATAATACTTCGTGTTGCCCATGAGATATTTCCTCTCTCTTTTACCCTAATTCCATCCGAGTACTTCTGCACCCCAAACAACTTCTGTCTAAATATGCGACTAAATAACGACTTTTCTTCTTTGACCAATCTCCAAGCATGTTTTGCAAGCAAGGCTATGTTTAGGCACTCAATATTTTTGATGCCAAAGCCCCATATCCCACTTCGAAAGACTAAGGAATTTATTACCACACCAATGAATAGTCTTTCCTGATCCACATCCAGCCCACCAGAAATGTGACCGGATAGAGTTTAACTTTTCTGCCACACTTACCGGTATTTTAAATACCGATATGAAGTAATTTGAAAGGTTGGATAGGACAGATGAGATCCAAGTAAGTCTACCAGCTGGTGATAGAAAAATTCCATTCCACGAAGAGATCCTCTTTGTTACGCTTTCAATAAGCTACTTGAACAAACTCCTCTTTGAAGATTGCATTTCCGTCGGGATCCCTAGATACTTTCCAATTCCTTTATTATTACGTATATTAAGTGCTTTCAAGCATTGTTGTGCCTTATTCAACATTGTACTTGGGCTAAATAAAACACCTGACTTTTTCTCATTGATAACTTGCCCCGAAGCTCTACAATAGTCATCTAGCAATATCCTTAAGCGTTGCACCGCATCCTTTTGGTCCTTGAGGAAAAACGCTGCATCATCCGCAAAGAAAAGATGTGTAATTGGATTAACACCCTAACAACTGCTGATGTCTTGTATTCTTCTCAAATTTTGGGCCCGTAACACACTCCTTGATAGCACCTCCATGCACAAAATGAACAAATACGGAGATAATGGGTCACCCTGTCGTAAACCACATCGTGGTTTAAATTGTTGCATTGGTACTCCATTAAAAAGGATTTCATAGGAAACTGTAGTAACACACTCCATAATAAGTTTAATGGTCTTTTCCGGAAAAACAAATTTGAATAAAAGTGCCCTGAGAAAATACCACTTAATTTTGTCATACGCCTTACTTATGTCCGCCTTAAATGCAAACAATCCATGCTTGCCTTTCTTATACGAGTTTATATAATGAATAACTTCATGTGCTATCAAAATATTATCACTAATAAGCCTTCCCGGTATAAAAGAATTTTGGAAGTCCCCCACCAGGTATTTCATAACTCTAGTCAGTCTATTTGTATTGCACTTAGTAATGATTCTCATCATTACATTACAAAGACTAATCTGCCTATAATCTTGAACTTCCTCCGGATTTTCACACTTAGGAATCAGTGTTATGAAGGTCCTATTAATTTCCTTTAGTAACACCCCCGAATTCAGGATAGATAAGTTTGCCTTCGTAAAGTCCTTCTTTATATTGAACCAGCACTTTTGATAGAACACCGCAGGAATACCATCCGGCCCAGGTGATTTAAGCGCCCCCATTTGGAAAACCGCTTGTCTCACTTCTCTGGCAGTGTACGGCATTGTAAGGTAGTCTTTATCATCTTGTGACACCCGTAATATTATTCCTTGCAAAACAGACTCAAAATTCTCTATACTACCCTCCTCTTCGACTGTTTCTAATGGATTATACAGATTAACAAAGGCTTTATGAAATTCATTAAACTGCCAATGGATCATTACCTCCATATTCCGTCCTCTTCTTTTATCCCCAAAATAAAACTCCTACCAGCTCTGCTCTTTACCTAATTAAAGAAATAGTTTGTACATGTGTCTCCATCCACCATGCATTTCATTTTTGCCCTTTATTTCCAAAAAAACTGCCGCAGCCCTTGCAAAATTACGTAATTCCTCATTAACACTATGTTATTCCTCATGTTTATCCTCCTTTATAGCTAGATCCATTCCTTTTTCCAGGCGCTTATCAAAATCTTTCCATTTTTGTTAATATTCCTGCTGCTTATCAAGAGCCCATCTCTTAACATTCTGTCTAACATGTGCCAGTTTCCAAGTAACCTTATATGCTGGTGAACCATGGATACCAATATTCCAGAAATCTTCAATAATTTATAAACACTCTTTATACTCCAAAGTCTAAGCGTCCAACTTGTAGGGCTTCTTACATTTGTTGTTTGTAAGATTCAAATCCAGTTCAATAGGTGCATGGTCTGAAATTTTGATCAGATAATGTTTAATACCCGTATTCGGAAACATACCAAACCAATCCTTTGAACCCAAAGCTTTATCAATATGTTCATATATCCTTTGCACCTGACAAAGCTAAAGTCGAATCACCTACATCAAAATAAACCTATAATACTACTAACAGGTAGCTAGCGGTAAGAAAGGTATCGAATCCACAGGGATGCGGTGTTTATCTATTTGCTAATGATTTAATAAGTCAAAGGG
>JAOWBH010173292.1:0-10490 GCA_028566215.1 Silene coronaria
ACTTTATTATGAGAACACTTATCTAATTATAATCTGAAATTTCTATGTTATTATCAAATATTAATCAATTATTACAATTAAAATTTATATCAATATTTGATAGCCTGCTTTATCTAAAAACTAAGTCCAAAATAATTACTCCTTGCGATTGCAGTATAAAGCAATAATAAACCAAGTCCAAAAATAATTACACCCGGGTCAAAGAACAGTTTCATAATAATAATAATAATAAATTAATAATAATAATAATAATAATAATAATAATAATAATAAAGCAAACCTTTTACATAATAATAATAATAATATGTATTCCATATTTAAAATTACCATAGAAAATTGCTAAATTTACCAAATTTCTATAAAATTAAATAAATGGGATGTTAAATAATAGAAAAGAAATACATAAATTTGAGAAAAGCACAAAATCTTTATGTTGAGTGACATACACTAATCAAGGATAAAAAAATGTAAAAGTAAATCAAATGATTAAATTACTCGAAAAATTAGTGCTATTGTTTAACGCAAAAAACTTAAAAAGAAATAAGTTAGGAAACGACAGACAATGAAATATAAATTCGATACATTTTTTAAAATCAAGTGATAGAAAATCAAGAAAATAGAGAATTGATGAAACAAGAACATAAAAAATGCAAATTTAAAATGATAAATGTTTACATACATAAATAAAGTTGAAGAAGGACAAAGAAGAGAAAGGAAGGAGAGAAATGGATTGTGAGCGGCGAATTTTCTTAGTGTTGGGATATGAGGGTTTATAAGGAAGTGACCATATTTATACAATGAGGGTCAGCAAGACATGTTATGATTTTGGGCCAAAAACAATTTCCACTTTGTCAGTGATTTATAGCTAATGTGTGTGGAGATACGGCCCACTTTACCCTTACTTAATATTTATAGCCTAAAAAATTGATCGAAATAGTACTCCCTCTTATACCCTATTTTCTTCCCTTTTTTGTGGGAAAAAAAAATAGAAAATGAATATATGATATGTGTGGAGTTTGGTAATTGGAGAGATAAATGAATAATTAGAATTAAATATTAATAAAGGATATGAGTGGAGTTTGGTGATTGGAGAGAGATAAGAATAATTATGATTAAATATTAATAAAGGAGATGATGAGGTTTGGTGATTGGAGAGAAGTAAGAGTATAATATTAATAAGAGTAAATTAAAAATTACTCACTTTTAAAATTTAGTTTTTAAAAATTACTCCCTTATAAAATAAAATTCAAAAATTACTCCCTTAAAATGTATTTTTATCAAAATTTGCTTCAAAACTCCAATTTAAGCGACTTATTCCGTCTGTTTTTGAACTTATGCTCCATTGCTATACCTTACAAAGTATAAATTGGCTAAGTTACAAACGAAATAAGTTCATAAACCAACAAAATAAGTAACTTGAAATTGAGTTTTGAAGCAATTTTTTATAACAATGCATTTTAAGGTAGTAATTTTTTTTAAAAAAAATTATAAGGGAGTAATTTTTTAAAATTGAATTTTAAAAGGGAGTAATTTTTAATTTACTCTATTATTAAATACTTTCCATTTTAGAAAAAATAGGGAAAAGAACCTGAATAATCCGTTTAAGAAAAGAGAGAAAAATATAGAGTATATGAGGGAGTAATTTTTATGGCATAATTATTGCATAAGACAGTCTCATTATGTAATATAACAACTCATTATTTAATTAAAATTTGAAGAATAACTTTTTTTATATAAGCATGTACCATCTCATGTCGTGAGAGCGTCTAATTCTACGATTTATGTTTGTTAATTACTTTAACTGTTTGTTTAGGAAGGGTACATGAATGGATTACATATAAAGTTTTTTTTTATATATATTACGCTACTCATAGTACATTTTATATTTAAATAAAATTATGAAAGATATAATAATAATAAAAATAATTCATATTTTTTTTATAATGCCAAAGGCTTCGACCTTTTATAAGAGAATGATATAATAGTATTGTTTACTTATTAATTATTATATATTTATATGGTAGTATCACGGGTTTGAATATTTAACAATTCCATTAAATCATTTTAAACGTGCAGGAATCACAATTTTCATGTTTTATTAATAAACAAATAATGATATTCTATCTCAGTTATCACATTCCTTTCATTTCCTTTTGGGGCGAATTTTTAGGGCTTGATATGCATGCAAGTTTAAAGGGTATTTATGTTGATTCATCATACACATTAACATATAGCCCTATAAAGGAACTTCTGATTGAATACATCGAAAAAGAAAATTGTAAAATTTTTGATCAATCAGAGAGAGTATGTTATATGTACGAAATAGTAAATACAAATGGGGTTAAGATTGTCATTTAAAACGTGCACGGGTCGAAACTTTCATATTGTTGGTGCGTAAGGTCTACAAATGTGCACAAGTTGGACTATGAAAAAACATAATTTTTAAAATTGCACGGCCTTACAACTATTTTAACATGTTTAATTTACTAATTTTGTATTATTTTTCATTCGAATAATTTCTCTCATATATAGCTGTATAAGTTGGTTTACAAAGTCAAAATAAAATTTGGCCAAGCAAGACGACATATCAACAACAACTATTTGACCAACTGGCCCTAATGCATCATTATACTTATTGCAAATGAAATTATTATTGAAATCTAAGAAATTGAATACGACTACAATTTAAATTGCTTAACAAAATGTAGAAGAATTTTAATACTTTCTCTTAAAACTTGATTTCCAAAATAAATAATTTTAAAAGAAGACAATCACGGAATATCAAAATAATTTTTAACGTCATTAATACATTTATAATAACAAATTTGAAATAACAAACCCGTGCAATTTGCACGGGTTTAAAACTAGTCTCACGTAAATTCGTTGTTAAATTAAGCAGGGATTACAAATGCTGGAGACCCTGGAACGAAACCCGGTTCAATATGACTTGAAAGGATGCCGAGAATTTTGCGCTCAACGACATCTAGACTTTATCGAAAGTTATTGTGACTTGCCCACAGAATGTTGTTGTTGTTGGATAAAGCAAATTTCGATGGCATAATAAAGACTGTATCGTGACATGAAATTATATACGAAATACTTTTTTTGTTACTAATAATTTGATTTATTGAAAAATAATGGTCAGATTGCGAGAATGAAATATTCTTGATAATTTGAATGTAAGATATGAAACATGAATGTACAAGTGATAGTTATTTATTTATACTAGCATTTACGTGATGACCGACTATAGAGAAAATAAAAGGTAATGGAGATGATCCATCCCGACAATTTTGGCACTATTAGAAGAAAACAATTACAATGCTATCGATCATGAATTATTCAAGCTTTATACAACTAAGAATTACGAGTACTAAACTATGCCACGGCTATATATAAAGAGAGGATACTCCAACAATTATGAAGAATAATATTATTATGTGATCAATGAATGATCGATTATTGTAGTCGATCAGGATTGACAGAACGATCTTTGTGACATGTAATTGCTAGCCTCGAGTTCCGGTATTCTCTACACATCAAGGCCAATCTTGAGTCGTAAGTCATGACATCAAGCCCTGTGAAGCGGTTTGGTAAGGACATCAGCCAGTTGGTTTTTTATAGTCATGAGTTGAATCTGAATGTGAAATATTGAACTTGCTTACAATTTGATCTAATTTCAAAGTTGAATTAACCCAAAATTCTTACTTATGATGACGATCACAAACTTATAACACTTATAAGCTATAACTGATGAAAGTTAGGTTAAAAAGAAGGGGATTGTAACTTGTAAATGATCATTAATTTGTGACAAACACGAGCAAAACATATGCAAGTCACACACATACAAATCAAATTTTAATTTTGACTTGTCTCAAGGTTATTTTTCACTCCATATAGTAGTTTTTTTTTTTACTATGATTAACAGAAATATTCCTTATATTACAATAATGTCCTGTCTGCTTTCTAGCTTCATTCTTTATCAATTTGGACCGCCATAAGTTCTTTGAAGTAAATTTCTTACCTCAGTCAATACCTTCTCGTCACTCATCATTATCACTAATCTCCAATTATTTTCTTTTAGCTTGATACATTGTTTGACCAGTTCTAAGTTTCAAAACTTTATGTCCATATTTAAAGAGATCAACTCAATTTACAAGACCCTATACAAATTAGAACAAAAATAGGATTGTAATTTAGAATAAGCAAAACCAAATTCCAACAGACTTTTGTAAAATTTCCTTTTTAATTTTTTTTACACAAAGTCAAAACAAGGTGTCTATCAAAAATCCACCCATATATATCATCAAGTCTTTTATGTCATGTTACAAAATTTCCTGTCTCTTAAAACATTCAGGAGACATAAATAACCAAACAAACAAACAAAACTGTATAATATACAGTAATTATTTCATTATTTGGACCGACCAACAACAAATCTCCACCTTTTTCCAATTTATTCCTCCCAATAATAATCATCCAAATCATCATCTTCATCATCAATTAATCAAATTTCAATTAATTTCCAGTAATTTTGATGATACAAAAGATGATGCCCGAGTTAATGATGTCAGGGTGGTGGGATGAAATCAATGAGTCAACTCGGTGGCAAGATGATATCTTTTTTACCCTTTCTGCTGCTTATGCTCTTGTTTCTCTTATTGCCCTTGTAATTTTCTTCTCTTTATTTACTTGGTTTTTTTTTACTGTTTTGCTTTTGGATTGTTTTACTGAATTTTACTGTGTTTTTTTGGTTGGTAAATTTGGTGATGTTATTTGGGTTGTTTTTGGTAATTGATGAAGATAAAGGTTGAATATTTTTGGGTTTTTGTACTGCTTTGCTTTTGCTTGATTTTACTGTTAATTTGTTTGGTAAATTAGGTGAATTTTTTGTGTTAGAATTGAAGATTGAGGTTGAATTGTTTTGGGTTTCTTTTTTTAGTTTGTAAGATGATAAAAGTTGACTTCTTTTTTGTTTAGGATTATTAGGTATTGGTTTTGTTGTAATTTGTGGAAAAGTTTGGAACTTTTCTAGGGTTTGATTTATAATTTTTGGTAGGTTATTACAGTTGAATGGATTTCCCAACTGTTGCTTATAGTCGCTTTGTAGCGATCATTTGTTTACCTTTTTTATTGTTTGTGTACGGTATTTTAATTAAAGGTAAACAGATGATTGGGACAAGGGATTATTGTAAAATTGGAATTTTACAGTTTTACAGTTGGTTGCTTTTCTGGGTGTTGCTGATAGAATTGATATAAACTGTTCTTTGAAGTTTAATGGAGTTGATTTTATTAACTTAAGGTAAAAGCATTGTTGCTTAGTTCAATATGGATATGGCATCGAAAGCACGGTATACACTTAATAGTGTGTGTGATGTATAGGGAGTAGATTTTAAGCATATGTTATGATACAAATATGGTGGAACTGATTTGTGATTTGCTAGGGTTTTGTGAATCCAGTAAGCTAAGATAAAGTCTTGATCTTTTAGATGGAGTCTTGTACTTATCATCTGGTCGAATCTCTAGTCGCTCTTAATCGTGTTTGATTGAAAGTTTTACTTCGTATTATTCATAATGTTTGGAGCTGATAAAGTTGTTCATGGACAGGTTCAACTTTTAAGGATTCAATTGAGAGTGCCTCAAAACGGTTGGACAACACAGAAGGTTTTCCATCTTATGAATGTTATTGTTAACGGAGGTGATTGAGACTGCCCTTTTTGATTGGTTATGTCTTTTTCTTGCTTATTTTCGCTTACCTTGTTTCTAAGACTGAGACTTTGTATATTCTGCAGTACGTGCAGCGATTTTTGGCTTTCACATGCTTGTATTCGTTTTAAAGCCCAGGGTAAGTCTCATTGTTTGATTTACTTAAGATGCTTCACTTCCAATTCAGCTTTTGTCTTATACTCTTAATTGCATATAGTCACATGTACATATTCTAAAACTGCTCGGTCTCTCCCAATAGCAAGAAATGGTATTTGGTAATGTATCAGAATAAAAGGAAAAAATAGGACATTTGAACAGGTAAAAGTGTAGAACTGAGAAGTTACGAGCTTATGACGATCAGTATGTGGGTTTAGACTGTTCGCCTTCATCAATCTCGCAACTAATACTCTAATAGTTCTTAGGATAGTAATTAAACCATAAAATTTCACTTGTACGCTTCATGTTCTCTGGAATTGGTGTATCTTTACTTTAGAGCCTTTATGCTAGAAAAAGGAACACCGTGCGCGTCCAATATTCATTATAACTGAACGTGTTGTGGGATCCTTTTGTTGTTTGCCTTTTGCCTTGTGATTACTTAATTTTCAACTTGATGCCATTTTCTTCATACTGCACTGATTTCTATACGCGATGTTCTTAAATCTGATGTAATGCTTGAAACAGGCGTTAACGCTGATTTTACTGGACCTCCCTGGGTTGCTATTCTTTACAACCTACACACTATTAGTTCTCTTCTGGGCTGAGATATATTATCAGGTACAAAATGGGGATTCCGTCTCTCTTAAACTCTTGACGATTAAGAAATTAGCTTGCTCGAAAGAAATTTCCACATTAATTTTTTCAATTATGTGCTTGAAGTTATCGTCTAGCAGTAGCTTTATTGGTTTTCAGTTTAGGTTATAAATTATGCCAAATTTGACTTCCTAACACTCTAACAGTTGCACCTTTCTCCTAAACTTAATTCTGTAACTTTAGAGTTAAGACTACGTTTCTGTCGTGATATGCACGTTTGAGATCAAATGTTTAGGTTACATGGAGTCAAAACTCGAAAGCAGTTTGTTTAGTTATTTGATGTAATCTCAAATTATACATGACTAATCCTTATGCTGTCTTAATGTAATTGATGGGCAGGCTAAGAGTCTTCCGACAGATAAGCTCAGGGCTTGGTATTTTTCAGTTAATTGTGTTATCTACGTCATTCAGGTCAGTTCTATTTTCCCATTTAGCATCTCTTTCTTTACCTGGTGACGTCCCTCATCGAAGTTGATCCACGTTATATTTGTACGTGCATAACCAATGCAAGATTGTTAATGTTTGTCCCTGTAATAATAAGGTGCCTAGACTGCCCTACTCATATCTCAGACAAAAAGAATCTCTCTGAATTTGCATTGCACCTACAATAATACCACATCTCTTTGTGGATTGGTTTCTTGTTTAACATAGACCATCGTCTTAAGGCTGTATGGGTTTGCCTGTGATAGAGGTGACTGTTACAAGTAATAGAGCTAAATCAATATACGAAGAAAATGTAGAAAAGTAGAGGTAGCAATGGTGGGAATGGGAAAATGGCGAAAATGAAGGTAATATTAAGCTCATAAAGGGAAGTAATTGTTATAACCACCAATGGTAACGATGATTATGGTAGATTTCAATTGTTATCAGAAAAGGCACTTCTTAAAGTTATGCTTCTCGAATTTTCTTTTATTACCATTGTGGATAGAAAAGAAAACAACTTGAAAGCATACTTTTGACCTATGCATCTCAAATCTTGTAGCCGTGAGGCCCGTAGCTTGCCCGCTTATGGGATATGTCACGTACGTGATTATTTTGTATTAAGTTATGGGGCTGATGAATGAGAATAAATCAGTAGTTTTCTATAATAGTTAATGTCTGAGTAGCTGGAAAAACGTTTACTCATTAATTTCTTAATATGCCAGAAAGGTGTTACATTATATACACACACATTCTTTTGTAATGCAACGTGCTAAGAAAATCTAGCATGACAGGTTTTCATCTGGATATACCTTTGGACGAATGCCAACAGTTTCGTTGAATCTATCAGCCAAGTATTTATTGCAGGTTAGTTACCAAGTTTTAGAAAAAACCACCTTTCCAGTCTAACTTCCTCCATGAAAGCTTTCGCAAATCGGATTACATCATACCATTTTTTTTCCTTTTTGCAGTGGTATCTTTTACTGCAGCACTTGGATTTCTACTGTATGGAGGAGGGTAAGTGATTTTGAAAGATATCCCAACAGTGCTAAAGTAAAGTGTATCTAAAAACTGATCATATTATATGTTCTGATTGGCAGGTTATTTTCTATGCTGCGACGCTTCCCTATTGAATCGAAGGGGCGAAGAAAGAAACTTCATGAGGTTTATCTCTGACTCTTTCTTATGACAGCCTTTAACAGATGCGATCCTTATTGGCAGTCCTTATTGGCACTTGTTCCTATAATCCTATGTAATTGATACTTGGTAACTATGAGATGCGATCCTTATTGGCATCTGTGTGCCGTATCTTTAAAAAGGAGTTAAGTTTGGAGATGCTAAATATAATGCTAATATTTGCTCCTAATCTACTGCAGGTTGGGTGGGTTACAGCGATATGTTTCACTTGTTTTCTCATTCGTTGCTTCATGGTAAGTGCCGATTTCTAAGAATTCGTTCCGACTCTGCAGTGATTTTATTCGTCCAATTTTTTTGCCGACTTGCAATGTTTTGTGGCCATATTTTATTATCGAGACTTCCGTTGTAGTTTCATCATCATTCTATATTTGTTAGTTTCACACATGGTATTAAATTCGGGCCATGATTCCATGACACCGTATGACAATTAGGTTATTGAGGTTACCATGACCACATTTTAAAGCGGTGCTGCCAACTGAGATTAGCCTGCTAAAACTGACTCTGAGATTGAGTCTTATTCCTAAATGGGTATTATACCATAGTATCACATATTTTTCACAATTGCTATTAATGCTTACGGAGTTACAGTTCCCATGAGGTTTATGTTGATTTTACACAGTTGCTAACTCCCAAAATGTGTCGACAGGTTGCAGTCTCTGCCTTCGATGCTAACTTATCTCTTAAAGTTTTGAACCACCCAATTTTGGATTTTATATATTACACGGTAATATTTTCAAAAACCTCCCCTACAATTATTATCTGTTTTTTCCATTTATTGTTTATAACTCTGATTTCCTGTGCCCTGTGTGATGGAACAACAGTTAGTTGAAATACTTCCCTCAGCACTTGTCTTATTTATTCTCCGAAAGCTGCCTCCAAAACGTGTATCATCATCTCAGTTGCCTACGTACAAGCCAATTCGTTGAGTGCAAGATCCTATTATCGGGAGTATTTTCTCTGTCCACACTGAGCTTCATCCCAGAGGCCAGAGCTCAGGAAGCAAAGCAAAGATCGACAACAATGTGATTGCCTTCCCTTTCGAGAGTCTACTTCCTCTCCGGTTCCTCATGTATGCACGTGCTGTTTAATACTGATTAAAACTAATGTAGGTGCGCTGTGAGTTTTGAGGATTGGTTATTTGGTTGTACTATACATCTCGAAGGCTCACCTAACTGTAAAAAAGTTCCGATCAATTTTATACAGAAACTCGATTCTTACACTTGGTTGTCAATTTTCATTTAAATCTCGGAAGTACATGATCCATTTATCTGAAAACATGGAATGCAAGGCGCATGACATCTTCCTTTAGTACGATACTTTTTTTGTGCACATAAAGGTCGTATAATGCTGAGACACAGATGCCATTTCGACTGCTGAGGCGATCCACTGATTCAGTATATAGATCAATCGATTATAGAGTACAAATCGGGCTTTTGAGGCCCTATCAATGATTCTTATCGAGAGCATAAAAACTCGATTGATGTCCACCTAAAGGCTAATTCCAAATTATATTCAATTGGGAGTCGATTTAAGGAGTCCCTTTTTGGACACAAAGCGTCTCCCTTGTGACGGGTCGGATCTTGGGACGGATCATTTATGAGAGGAAATGGTAGAGGGGACAAGGTTAGGATCCCCCATGTGCTTCTCCACTTACCCTTGTTGAGTATTTTGTGAGAGGAAATGGTAGAATTTGCCTTTTGGACAAGGGTAGAACTTAGAAGTATGGTTTCAGACTTCAGTTGCCCTAATTACCCTTTACGATGTTTTCCAACCCAAACCCGTCTTGCAAAGGCCATTTTGTTCTGCTCCTTTTGAAACTACTAGTATTGATGAAATTGATTTTCAATTAAATAAAACTACCGTAAAGTTGCATAACTCATTAATTGATATTTAATTACGATGAAATAAATTACGAGACAAATTCACTATTTCAGCTATTAATATTTTACTTAAATCGATTAGTCAGCTAATTGTTCATATATGCTTTCTTTTATTATTAGTACTAGTTTTTTGCCCGTGCGTTGCACGGATTCTAAAATAATTGGATAAATGTATAATGTGTAATGACGTTTTAACCTTTATTATTGTATAAAGGAAATTGTTAACGCTAACATAATTGATTAATTGATTAATGGTCACTATTATTGGTTCAACTTGTGTTTATTAGCTAAATTAATTAACATTTTTATGTATTATTGACTCGACTTTTATTATCGTGCTATCACCAAACTTTATGCTTATCCTTTTAAAGTACCACTTTAAAAAAAAATGTAGTATCAAGTACAATTCAGTAGAGAAACATCGAGGCAGTAAGCAAATAGTTTCATTAGTTTGATCAATTTCAGTGTAGGTGAGGG
>JAOWBH010173303.1:6749-19137 GCA_028566215.1 Silene coronaria
TAAACAAAGCTACCATATTTTTAAATACTCTATTTTGTCTTAATAACGAAAAGTAGCAAATTTCAAAAAAAAAAAAAACCTCGTATAAGCATATCCATATATGTGTGTGATCTGACTCATATTCAGAACCAACCTCCGCTCTCCATTAATTTTATGCCAAATGTATAACTCAAATGAAGATATTTGTCAAAAATACACCCTACAATACATCCAAGTTGAATATAGATCTGTCAAAACTTAGCCGACCTGTAAACCTGACATGGCCCGATTTTTAGGATCAAACACCCGCGACCCGAAATGACCCGTTAGTTTATGGTCGAAATCGACCCGATGGGTCAAATATAAATTAAAACACTAAAATTTTAATATTATATTTGAAATAATAAATAGAAAAATAGTTATATTAATATTTTAAATAAAAAAACTAATTTAAAAATCAATTATATATATATTTTTTGTCATGAAATAATAACTGCTATTAATTTTTTTTTATTATAAATGACTTTATATAAGTATGATAAGTAATAAATAAATATAATTATATTATTAATAACAAATATGTATGTTTTTCAGTTGAAAAATGATAAAATAAAACATGTCATAAACGTTTTCTTGAACCGTATTTTGACCCTAACCAGACTCGAGACTGTATAACCCAACCCTTATTTATCACGATCCATATTCCAAGCCAATACATATGACCCGATCCGTTTGATAGGTATAGTTGTATTTGTAAACATGGAGCGCTCTAGGAGATACACCCGAAACAATATGTTGTTGCATAAACCTAACCATATCAACTTTGTTTATTAATCTTGAAACCCTAAAATTATAAGTTTCCACAGCTGAAAATAAAAACCCAAAAAATCATTCATTCCACATTTCCACCCCTTTTTTATTTAATCACACATCAATTCATCATCTTCATCCCTTTATCATCTTCATCCCTTCATCTCTTCTATTTGTCTATTGTCAGAAACATGTGATAATGCAATTTATTTCCCGTCTTCTCTCCAATGCGTCTAATTAAGTAATCAGTCATTTTCAGTGTATTTAATCAGTGCTCTCTTTCTAAGCATGTTGACGATGGAGTTTAATAGTTAAACGACGGAGCTTATTCGTCGAACATAATATACATTCCCTTTTTAAATCGGTTTCCAAGTTTCGAAAGTGTTCCCGTTTTTGAGAAAAAAATGTTTTTGTTATTTGATTTAGTGTTCAATTTTTACTTTTGATCGTTTAAGTAATGTTTTGCTTTTTTTACGATATTAATAGATGTTTTGTTCTATTTTTTTTTTCTAAAAAAAATAGATATATTTTACATTTATTTTAAATCTACATTAATCAAACATTTTACCTTCACTACGATCTGGAAATATTTACATTGGAACACTGGATTTTTTTCATTTGTTAATTTTGCTGATTTTTGTTTTTATGTCGTTATCATATTAACAATAAATATTGCTATTAATTTTATCAAATCATATCAATTATATATATCATATGGTTTGAAACACGGTATAAAACACAATATTTGGATTGAATATTTTATATAAATGTGTTCAATAAACGTGGGTGACCTACATAAGGAGAAAAGGATGTTTTTTTATAAACTTAATTTCAACCACAGAGCGCCACATAGGCTCTGTGGTTGTTGCTTTAATAGATATGATCATCATCATTTGCCCATTCATGAACAACTAACGGATCCATATTTTTTTTTTTGAATTTCCATACAAAATATAGCACCTTTATATAGAAAAATATAATTATTCTATTTTTACTTAAAAAATGGACTAAAGTACACCATTATGTTTCCTTTTGCTTTGTCCCGGGACTCCAGAAAGAGGCACATGGCTCTGTCACTGGTTAGAAGTTGGAACACCCATTTTGTGTAAGACTGTTTTACATCGTTTAAGTTTTTTAATAACCATTTTTACCCATAATAGACTTGCGTTTAGATCCGTTTTACAACTATTAATATAATATTGCCCCCCACAAAACTATATATGTCTCTTGTTAGGAAAATCGTCAAATTTGTTTAGTTTTATTACTAGTTTAGATCTCGTGCAATACATGCACGCTATATAGAGTTTAATATTTTTATAAATTTATTTATATAATATTGGTACTTTATTAGCTGTTTACATTTCTTATCTGGACTGAAACTAAAAGAGTTGAGTAGATTCAGTCAAGTTTTGGCCAATTTAGAACAATTTAATTGCAGGAAATTAAGGTTGCAGGAATGCCATTATAATGTTGTATTCTGAAAAAACTGTGGCTGTTAATTCGACCTAGTGAATGATAGGAATGAACTCAACTAAAGCACATGGCCAATGATTAAGGTTGTGAGAGTCTAATCCAACACACAGTAAAGATTAGCAATAAACACTCTTCTAGCACTAAGCAAAGAAGGAAACTCAAACACTAAGCCAAGAGTGATTAACATAAACAATGTTTCAGTTGTTTTCTCATTTAAATCTTCCAAAATAATGTTGTGTTCCTTAGTTTATATAGACCAAGGAGGCTTATCTCATACGTTCGTACAACTGAAATCAAAGGCCAAGATTGGATCACAAAAGAAAGCAACATAACAGTCACATTTTGTACAAAATAGTAGAATAAAAAAAGATAACTGCAAAAAGCAATAAATTAATTTTAAGGGATTTTTAGTCTTGTTCTCAGGTTCATAATGATCTTGTTTGTTGTTGGCCTTCTTTAAATGTAGTACAAGGCCAAAGAGCTTCCTCACATAATACCTTGAACTCTTGTCAACTAGGGCAAAATTGTTCCTGTCTCACATTGTAATTGCTGTTGTTAATGATTTATTTGTGTTATTTGCTGAATTAAAGTACTGGAAATTGAAAACATGATAGATAGAGGATCTAATTTGATGTTGTCTCACCTGAGAACCAATCTGCCAGGGCTCTAGACCTTATTCTTGCTACAGGTGCTGTTGTGACCTGGTCATGGCCTGCAGTGGTTTGACTCTAGTAAGCAGTTCTAGGCCTTGGCCAGCAGTGGACTGGTCGTGGCTCTCACGGCCTACACTGGCTTGGTCGGGGCCTGTCATGGCTTGGACATAAGCTCGAACTTCTGGTCCAGTCTCCCCTTCTTAAAAAGGATTTGTCCTCAAAATCTCCATCCTTCTCATCATTTGAATCCTCATAGTATGGCTTGAGGTCTCCAATGTTGAAGGTGCCATGAACCCTATACTCTATAGTGAGATTAACTTTATAAGAATTTAACCATATCTTCTCCAGAATCTCAAATGGACCATCATCTCTAGGCATGAGCTTGTTCTTTCTCTTTTTAAGGAATCTCTTCTTTCTGAGGTGCAGCCAACCCAGGTCCCGTGGCTCAAACTCCTTGACTTTCTTTGAACCCCTTCTTTCTTTGTACATTTCATTAGTCTTTTCTATCTGTTTCTTGAACTGAGCATGGATTTTTATCATTTGTTCCACCTTTTTCTTAGCATCAAAGTCAACTGAACTCTTCTTGATAGGGGCTAGGTCAGTTGGCATGAGAGGTTTAGTGCCATAGACCACCTCAAATGAGGATTTGCCTGTAATGGTGGAGGGTGATCTGTTGAATGCAAACTCTGCAGGGGCCAACTTGAGATCCCAGTATCTGAGAGATATCATCACAGTATATCTCAGTATCTTCCGAAGGGTCTTGCTGGTTGTTTCAATTTGACCATCAGTCTGTGGGTGGTGATAAGTGCTGAACAACAATTTTTTTTTGAGCAATTTTCATAGTATTCTCCAAAAATGGCTTGTAAATTTGGTGTCTCTGTCAGAAACAATTGTCTTTGGAACAACATGAAGCTTGAAAATTTCTCTGAAGTAGAGTTCAACTACTCGGCCCCCATGGCATCTTCAGTTTTGGTGCAGGAAACAAAATGTGCCATCTTACTGAACCTATCCACCACCACCATGATTGAATTATTGCCCCTCTGTGTCCATGGTAATGCCACAATAAAATCCATACTGATGTCCTGTAATACCCTAGATTTTTAGGTTGTGCACTTGACCGAGTGAGGGTAGATACTCGGTCGAGTAGTGCTTTGGGGTTTAACCTTGGCATGCCTAGGTGGCACTCGACCGAGTAAATAGTGTACTCGACCAAGTTAGGTCTACTTGACCGAGTGTGTCTTTGTACTCGGTCGAGTTAGTTTAGTGACGGAAGTTTATGTGGCTTGCTTTGTTTTAAGTTATGGGCTTCCTTATTCATTTTCTCCTTTTTAAGCCCAACTATGATATTAACCCAAAACTCCAGCCAATCCTCTAATAATTCTAATTCACAGAAAAGAAAATCTAGAGAGAAGGGAGAGAAAACTCAAGATAGATTTGGGGATTTTGCATCTAGTGTCTTCCATTTCCACCATCTACCATGTAAGTTTTCTTTAATCTTTATAAAATTCAATTTCTCATATTTTAAATCTTACTACATTATTTAATTATAGGTGGGGTTGTGCTTAATCACATAGGATTATAATTAACATGGTTAGTTGTACATCTAGAAGTTTTAGCAATTTGGCATATTCGTAGGGTAGCTTGCTCGCCTAATTTGAGGGTTTTATATTGTTTATATTTGAAAAGTTAACGACTAGATTAGGGTTTATTTCAAGTCTAGTTTATGCCTGTCAAATTTCGTAGCCAAATTCATTACGGTTTGTCCTGGGTGATTTATTTATGAACATGTCGCCAAAAGTCGGCGAATCTGATTGTGTTGGTGAAATAGTTCGAAACACTAACTTAGAAGTCCAATATATTCCAGATCTTTTTCACACATTAATTTTAGAAAGTCTATATGATGTTAGGCTTTGAAATTTCTCAAAAACAAGTTATTAAACTCGTTTTATGAGCAAATACGTTTTATGCGAGATTTTAGTCAGTTTTTGGAAATATGTCTAGAAACCCTTAAATGGTTTGGAATTTGGGAAAGTACCACGGTTAAAGATTTGTAGCTAAGATTCTTAGGATTCCGATCCTGTTGGCCTTGCATCGTTTTGATTTTTCTAGAATTAATTATGAATTTTATAGTGGAGCTGTCATGTTTTGGGAAGTCGTAAAAGTCGAGTTTAGTCTTTAAAGTTGGAATTACTTACAACTCGGGATGAGTCTAGGCATGTCTTACCTTATGTTTGAATAGGGATCCTCCAGATATTACCCTTGTGACTAATGTAGAGGCTGAGATAAGGACTTGGAGCCAAGAGGTTGATGAGACCGAGAAGATGCTAAATGGAGAGGAGCGATCCACGCAAAAGGTGTACAACTTAGGTAACCCCTCTAAGATTACCGAGGTAAGGAAACCTGAGCTTAAACCCCTTCCCTTTCATCTCGAGTATGTATTTTTAGATGACCAGGAGATGAATCCATTAATTGTTGGTTGTTTTGAAAAGACATAAAAAAGCTATTGGGTATAACATTGATGATTTGCAAGATATTAGTCCTGAATTTTGTATACATACACCGTATTCACTTGAAAGAAGGCCAACCCTAGTATACAAGGTCAGCGTCGTCTAAACCCTCATATGCAAGATGTTGCTAGGAATGAGGTCTATAAATTGCTTGATGCAGGTATTATCTATGTTGTCTCTGATTCTAAATGGGCCAGTCCTGTTCAAGTAATCCCTAAGCCGGGAGGGACTACAGTTGCCACTAATGAAAATAATGAGTTAATATCTACTAAACTAGTGACAGGGTGGAGGATGTGTATAGATTATAGGAATCTAAATGTAGCTAATAAGAATGGCCACTTTCTTATCCCTTATATTGATCAGATGCTAGAAAGGTTGGCTTGTCATAGCTATTTTTGTTACCTTGATGGCTATTCGGGGTTCTTTCAGATTCTCATTCATCCTGATGATCATGAAAAGACTACCTTCACCTGCCCTTATGGGGTTTTTGCTTATAGCGGGATGCCCTTTGGGTTATGTAATGCCCCAGCTACCTTCCAATGTTGTATGATGGCCATATTTTCTGATTACATCGAGTCTATTATGGATGTCTTTATGGATGATTTTAGTGTTTATAGTACTGACTTTGATATTTTGCATGAGAAATTTGACCAAAGTTTTGCAGCGTTGTGAAGAGACCAATCTTGTACTTAATTGGGAAAAGTCCCACTTCATGGTGACTGAAAGGGTGGTACTTGGTCACTTGGTGTCAAGAAGAGGCATTCAGGTAGATAAAGCTAAGGTTGAAGTTGTTGAGTGACTACCGTACCCGATTAATGTTAAAAGTGTGAGAAGCTTTTTGGGACATGCAGGATTCTATCGCACATCAAGGATTTCTCCAAGATTGCTCAACATTTGACTAGGCTTCTTCATAAAGATGCCCCTTTTGTATTTACTGATGAGTGTGTTAAATCTTTTGATAGGATTAAACAGACTCTTATCTCAGCTCCGGTGATCCAGTCTCCTGATTGAAGTTTGCCTTTTGAGATCATATGCGATGCCAGTGATTATGCGATTGGATCAGCTATTTTGGGACAAAGAAAGGATAAGGTTTTACATGCAATTTACTATGTCAGTAAGACTTTGGATGATGCGCAGATCAACTATGCTACTACAGAGAAGGAATTACTTGAAATTTTCTATTCATTGGACCAGCTTAGAGCCTATGTTGTGGGTTGTAAGGCAATTATCTACACTGATCATGCATCATTGAAGTACTTGTTGGCTAAGAAGGATGCCAAACCGAGGATTATTTTTTGGATCTTGTTTCTAAAAGAATACGATTTGGAGATTCGCGATAAGTCTGGTGCAGAGAATGTGTAATACTCCGTATTTTATAATTATATAAATAAGGTTATATTGTATTTTACGAATGCGTTTATGAGACGGAATAATAATAATAATAATAATAATAATAATAATAATAATAATAATAATAATAATAATAATAAAAATAAAAATAAAAATAATAATATACATATACTCCATTATCCACCACCTTATCCACACTACTCCATCCTATCTCATTTCATTTTTAACCATACAAATTTAGAGAGAAAAATGAGAGAAAAGAGAGAGGTTAGAAGAAAGGAGATTTTGTCCCTCCGTCTCGAGATCGTAAGGTAAGACCATCTTATACTAGTTTATATATTATTTAATTTATACCGTTGACTCGCCTCGGCCTTGACCCGCCATTGACCCCCCTTGACCGTCGTTGACCGTGTATCTAGGGGTTTGACTGAGTTCTTTTTTATTGTTTTTGTTGTTTTTGTTGTTGTGAGGCCGTCTTAAGACGGATTTTTACCCTTGCTTTCGTGGCCTACTTGGGGAGGCTTTGGGTGGTCATTGTTATGGGTTGTGATGAGAGTACAATGGTGGATTTGGTGGCGGTAAAAGGCAAAAAACGGGTGGTTTTAGAGGGCACACGAGTTGTTGTTAGTTGTTGTTGGTGTTGGTTGTTGTTGTCAGGTGTGTAGGTGGTTAGGCTCGGGTTTGGTGGTGGTTATGGGTATGTTAATGGATGAGTCGTGTGTGTGTGTGTGTGTGTATGTTGTTGTTGTTGTTGTTGAGTTGCCGTCGTTGTTGGGGTTGCTGCTGGCCGTGGTCCACCATGGCTGGTAGTAGTGGTCCATGGTGGCTGGTGGCGGCGGCCGTGGTTGAGGAGGGAGTATGGGTGTGAGTGTTCGGGTTTTAATTATCGCTCAATGGGTCATGAGCCGGGATTTGAATTATAATTATATTTAATCATATATTATAGTTTAATTAGATTAGTTAGCAATTATATTTAATTATCATAGTTAGATGCCGATTTTATGGAGGAGCACATTTGTATACGTTTGCTTGCTTATTTGACGGGATTTGTTAAAAGGTAGGTTAATCCTACTCGGTTTCAATAATGTAGATGTTAAATATGTTAATATTATTTTATTAACTGTCCCACTTGATTTGGGTAATTACATTATAACATGATTAATGGTAATTGCATCATTAAAGGGGGATGTTTGTGAGGTTGGGTTTCATTATAACATGTTTATGGGAAGGGTTGTTTGGTCCCATGATATTGGCAAAATCGGATTGTAACATATTGTGAAAGATGAGATATTAGAACATGATATTGATAATACATGACATGGATTATATGGGATTGCATTGTTGTTGTATATTGTGCATTTTTGTATGTTGATTAGAGATTGAAGGTTGTGTTGGTATGGTGGTTGTTGAGGAGACGTAAGACGATTGGGAAACTGTCTTACGCTTAGGTCGCCTATTGGGGCTTCCCACCCTAATAGGGATGTGCACATTAATGACTTGAGAATGAAGAGACTTATGGTGCACCATAACATCTGGCAGGGGTCCGGTTAGCGCCCGGGCTCGTACTTGGGTGCGTTCTGGTACTTGATTCGGACTACGGTCCGGGTAGTGGGGGTGAGCGGTGCTGCGGTGCCGTCACTAGGTTGTGGGTGTCGTGGGTGCGTCCCTGATATCGGTGTTGGAGATGTTGGTTGGATGTATGATTATTGCTTTGCACTATTAGTTGCATATCATATTATGTTGCATATCTTAATCACATTATTGTCATTCATGTTTATCGTATTTTTGAAACTGATGTGTTGTGGATTTTGTGTTTGTCACCTATTTCCGGGGTGGCCTGTGTTGATCCATATGATATTTCCAATAATATGGGGAGCAGTTGACTTTCAGGTTTATATGACGCATTTGGGATATTGGCCGCACTACGAGGTTGGAGTCGAGATTACTAGACTTGAGATAGAGGTCGTAACTAGACGAGTATTATTTATTATTCATTGTCTAGTTTGTTGTAATGACTAAACTTGTAGTATTTATAAAATGTTCTTGGATTTTAGTTTTGAAACACTACCTCGTGTAACAGAGATGGTGATAGCTTCGATTATCTTGGCCGGATAATCGGAGGTGTTACAGTCTCCCAAAATATAGACTATAGGCAACGAAAACAAAATTCGTTGCACAAAGTCTAATCTTCGGTGACAAAAATAAGGTTGTTGCTTAATTAAATATTATTGTGCAATGAATAAAATATTTGTTTCCCATAACAAACTCTTTTGTCTGTAGGCCTTCAAAAACTTTCCACCTGTCGAAGCAAATAAGCTATTTCCTTCACCAATTTCTTTCGCTCCGAGACAGCCTGTTTCGATCTAGCACCCTCATTTAACGTCTTAAGTCTAGCCCTTTTAGTGCGTAAATCCCGTACAATTTTGCCAATGCTAATGCTTTTCCATTGCTATAACTCTCTTGAACAATGATCCAGTTCATCCACAATATTCTCGTCCCTCCCACCCCACGCTCTCCGAATTGCTTCTTCACACCTATCTTCTCCAATCCAAATTTGTTCAAATCTAAACAATTTTTTCCTATTACCATCTTCATGACTACCCTAATCAAAGACGACCATAATCGGAGCATGGTCCAACCATTCCATTATTAAATGTTGGAGGTTAGCTCTAGGGAATAAATCCAGCCAGCCCTCGTTACCCATTGCTTGAAGGATGTGTGATTGTCTATTATCCATCATCATATTGCCCATTATCAAACGTGAACTTGTATCCCTCAAATTACAAGTCCCTCAGCTCATAATCATCAACCGCCTCCATGAAATTTGTCATTTGCCACTGGGCCGGTTCTTGCCTTTCATCTCATTAGCATTCTAAATATCATTAAAATCGCCTACACATAACCACAGACCACTCTCTGAGAACAAAACAGCCGCAATAATTGCCAAGATAGATGTCGATTGACAAGCTAAATTGCACACCAATCAAAGATAACCAACTGGTCTCTAACTAATATAGTTAGAGAAGTCGGGATCGTATCCACAGAGAGACTCAAGTGTTCTACTCGCTAAGTCAAGTCTGTCTAAGTAACAAATGGTAGTAATAAGAAAGTAGAAATGAGTGTAAAATATAGAGAGAAAAGACTAGGATTGTCGGTTCACCATAGAATAAGTATTGGTCAAAGGTAAGGTCACAGATCAGTCTCAGCTATCAGTCTAAAGGGTAGTGATAAGTTCCTCTCAGATTGCTAATCGTCCTAGAATGCTTCTAATGGGATCTCACAACTTATTATGGCATTCGAAAGTTATTTGTAACAAGTCTAACCCTCACCAGGCTCTCGATCTTAAGCTGGCATTTACCAAATCAGTTAAACCAATTATGCGCATTAATCAACTAATTTCAATCAAATGTCGCAATTAACAACAGTGACATGACACCATCGACCGATCTAATAACCTAATTTTTAACCGCTACATATCCATGGCTCTCCTAAATCCTAGAAAGGAAATTAGCTACGCATATTTAATTTGACGAAAACAATAATAATAATATTAGTCAAAAGAGGTATCATGATAAAGAGATGGTAAAAGAGATTACACATAAAATTAAATAAGGATGAACTAGAAAAATAGCAATAAAAGAGAAAGATGAATAAAAGCAAAATTAAATTACCAATAATTCGAGTCGTAGAGAATGGAAAGAACAATTGCAAGAGTTCTCTAAATTTAAAAGAAAAGGAGAGATTTAACGTAGTAATGTTTTTTAGCATTAAAAGAAGGGATCCCTAATTATTCTTTTGCAAAGTGCTTTTATACTAAGTCTAAAAACTAAGAGGCCAGGATTAAGTAACAAAATGAGCTTCTTAAGAAAAGTTAAAATGTCTATAGTAGTGGAGTCGATCGACTCCGAGCATGCGTCCATTGATTCCATTAAGTAAGCTATAACAAATAAACTTCCTGCATCCGTTGGCCTCTTTGATTGACTCTCCTCTGCGTCGATTTACTCCACAGGCGGATTGATCAACTCCTTTAAGACACTTATCAATTTCTTTCTTCTTCCTTCAATCAACTATATTGAGGTCGACATTCCCATCACACGAATGCGAGCTACCCGATCTTCTCTTGTTCGTTAGCAGATGGACTCGGGGCGGGAGCTTATCTAACTTCATTAGTGGGATTCGGTTTATATTTGCACATTTGAGAGTTAATACCTGCAAAAGTCACAACATACACCTAAAGTTGCATGCGCGGGGAAAATGCAATGAAATAGCTCGTAAGAGCATCTAAAAAGCATAGAAACGCATGCCAAAGATCGTATACAAAAGGTACGCATCATCGATCACTAACTGTCGGCCAGCCGTAAAACCCGTAACTTGCTAAGTAACCTGATCAGTTAAAATATCAAAATCCATATGGTGAACGAAATCTGTATAGAAAACAAATTGTACCTTCTTATTCCACAGAAAAGCAAGACCTTCACTCCTCCCGACACTATCAATCTTCATCTACTCATAATCACCAAACACGCCCTAACCTTTCTCAACTCTACACTACTTAATTTAGTTTCACAAAGGAAAATAAAAGTGGAGGTTTCTCTACGAATGAGATTAATAAGACTGCGAACTGCGTCAGGGTTCCCCAACCCCCTGGAGTTAAGGCTCAAGAGTTTCATAATGCCCGGTAGGGGTTTAGTTATCTCCGCCTCAGGTGAACGTACACCCATGATAATAGAATCTCGCTTCTTCGCTGCTATCTCGTCCTCCATTATCCCTTCCCTGCCATGTTTAACCGACTGCACCTTATCACCATTAAAACCCGCATTCATGGTGGTAACATCCCTCTCCAATCGCTTCCACGTGCTGGCTCCCCTAACCACTTGCTCCCTCACCTCTATAGTACCTATCTCCGTTGGCTCCGCACCATCCGTCCTAACCACAGTTCCCTTCGCTTCTATCCCCTCTACTGTATTTTGTGTATCCTCCTTAACAATCATGACATTCCCATCCTTGTTTTTCACAGCTAAATTCTTCCCCGGATCTCTATCCTGGCGTGTTAACCTTACGCTTATGTGACACCGCAATATGTTGCATCTTTTCAATTATCTTCTTAATATCCTCCTTCTCCCGGTTTTCCTCCTCATTGAATCTCTTAAGAAGAGACCTGCCTGCCTTCTTTTTAGCCTCCACCACGGTTGTCTTAGTGACCTTCCAAGGTGAAGCTCGCATCCATTCTCCAAATTTCAGCTCGTCATTCTCGCACGACCCATCATCACAATCCTTCTCCCCATGTCCAAGAGACCACATCCATAACAAAAGTTAGGGAGCTGTTCATACTTCAGAGCAAAGTTACTAGTTTTTCCATTCGACAATTTTATCATAACCTTGTCTTGCAGCGACTTCCTCACATCCAACATAATTCGAAGCCTTACTTGTTGGTTTCTTAAACCTCTAATTAGACTTTCTAATTAGTTAACAAATTAACTCATTAATAAGTTCTAAGTGATCTAGTCACCTACTAATCTTGTTCTTGAGCTTATTAAGATTGGATGATCCTCCTAGTATTCAAAGTAGAATACCTCCTTTAAATTGCACCCAAGACTTTCCCAAATAATTATTTAT
>JAOWBH010173314.1:0-10489 GCA_028566215.1 Silene coronaria
CCAGCTTGACCTAATCTCCCTAACTACATGACTTGACACTTAGTTATTACAAACCTTCAACGTTATCCAACCTGAAGCCTTCCCTACCTTCTCCCCAACTCTTTGGCATACCACTCTTCTCTGCTTTGCCCACCCGTCTCTAAATTGTCACTCTTAATGCTAAAGCATATGCGTATGTCTTTATTCTCCACCTTTCAACTTCAGTGTCATTTAAGTTTTTGCTGATCACTCGCTAATCACAACCAACGTGTCACCTAATAAAAAAACCACTTAAGGAGAAGGAAAAAGAAAAACAGTGATAGAAGCTAACAGAGACAATGGTATCAGCTTTATATGACCTAGAATGAATACTACAACGACATACACCCAAAATACGATGATTCATCATACCGAACAATCAATGTGAAGATCTAAGAATCAATGTCGCCTTTTAAAGAAGCACAAGAGGCATTTCCAGCAAAGGCTATTTTGAAGGAATCTTAAAAAAGTAGATAAATGCTGAATGTCAGTTTCAGCATTGGGTCCAAAAGGGAAATCATAAGATTTTAGACTGATGCCTAGAATCTTATCTCTTACCACCATGACTAAAAAAGAAAGCAGCGAGATAGACAAGGCAGGGGTATCAATACTTGGCACAAACATTGCTTCATCCTGAACAAATGTAACAACAGAGCCTGATCCTGCTTATCCTACTACGTCAAATCATAGCAGGTTGAAACGGGAAGAGGACTTAGTCTTGCCCTTATCACATACTAATATGCAACCGTAAACAATGGGACTTTCTTAGCGTACTGTATCTATCAAAAAAAGAGGGGGAAAACGCCTACAAGGTTATCTAACCGCAATAGTTCGATTATTGCCAACAGATATAGACATGTCTTCATAAAATTCCAAAGACTTCACAAAATGATGAGCCCAAGAAAAGATATTTTAAAAAACTAGGAGCCAAAGACTAGTTTTTAAATTATTTTTATGTTTTTCAAAAAATTGCAATTTTCAAATTTACTCTGCCTCCTCTCTCTCCCGCCACTAACAGTCTAACCACCACCACCACCCAATGCAACATAGCTCGTTGATAGTATCATAGACACGGTACCTCAAAATTAGAAAATATAAACCACATGCCAGCGATCTGCCTTAGAAGAAAGTCGGCAAGACGCATTTTGATAATAAAAAATCCATTATCAAGTATAGTGAGTGGGGTAACCATACAGTTTGTGGGATATTCAAGCTTTCAATATTTTCCCCAAAGCTCAACATTTTACTACACTATGCTATGGGCAAAAGAGGGGGGGTGGGGCCCTGAGAAAGAAAGTCACTAATAGCTCTACAAAGCTAAAACTTTAATCATACACCTTTGGCCAATTGGTCGTTTGCCCTTTATGTCCACCTTTATATATTCTCCTAATACACAACCGGGCTAGAACTACACCAACCTTCAATATTCTCCTACTTCTGAGCTTTAACTAAACAACAGAAAGAAACATGTCTACTCCCATACTCCCTCCTCTATTCTACAAAGAGCTAATGAACCTCCAATATTCCAGAAGGCTGCTACTACACAACTCGCCTATAGCCGGTCTACCCCCGGCAACCACCCCAGTTGACCCAACAGAGCCTTACAATGGCAGTAAAGGCTTTGATGCCAATGTTGTAATGGTTCTGTCAGTCCTCTTATGTGCCTTAATCTGCTCTTTAGGGTTAAATTCCATAATCAAGTGTGCTATACGATGTTCGAGTTTCAGAACAGCACTAGACTCCAACAACGCAGACTCCTCTACTCAGATAGCAAACACAGGCATCAAGAAAAAAGCTTTAAAGACTTTTGCTGTAGTGAATTACTCACCAGACCTGAAGCTCCCAGGTCTTGACACTGAATGTGTTATATGCTTATCAGAGTTCGCTCCAGGTGAAAAAGTTAGGCTCCTCCCCAAATGCCAACATGGCTTTCATGTCCGGTGCATTGATAAGTGGCTCAATTCTCACTCCTCATGCCCTACCTGCAGGCACTGTTTAATTAAGACATGTCAGAAAATCGTTGGCTGTGATCAGGCCAGCTCATCACAGCCAGATCAGCAGCCTCCGCCAACCCAGGCTGTTATAGTAAACATATTGCCACTGGAACGCGAAGATTTGATAAGATGTTTCAGGGATAGAATTCACTCTTAGTATCTCCAGTTCTTCCAATTGTACAGAAAAAAATGTAAAACTAAGATCAGTGACCAACTGTGCCTACTAATTGTAATTTTGTACAAAAAAACTATTGTTTGCTTCAAAAACTTCCAAGCTCTGATTTCAGTTTCAAGTTGAAACGGCAAACATACAAAGATAAGCACATTGTTAAATTGAGTATGAGAAAGTATACACTGTAATAGACTCTGCTAACACCGCCGAACGAACAAAAGAGTGGACACCTCCAAACAAAATAACTACACAACCTAGTATAGATGCCAACAGGGAGGTTAACTATAATTTTTTAAATATAAAATAATATTAACTCAATAAGGAACAAAGAGAGCGGAGAGTCTTCAAATACAAAGACTACAAAAATACTAATTTCATTGTCCAACCAATATTGGCAATTCGGCATACTTTTTGAATACAGCAATTGCTTTGGCCCCACAAAGAAGAAAAAAAACGATATTCACCAAGTATTGGTTTGGGAATTTCAAATGAAGTTTCAAGTGAAACATGTGCAGTACAAGTAACAGATAAAGAATTTCAATTATTTCCCTAAAAAGGCAACAATTTTGTGCACCATTCGACCAAACCAAAAACCTCCTTCAAATATTGGCATTCTTCCAGCATCCCAACTAAATTTATCCAATCTTATCTGATCTCAAAAAAAAATTCATAATCTCTTTTATTCGACCACCATCACAATTAATAATTTAAACAAGAATATTTAATGGAAAGAAAGAAATATAAGAGCCTAAAGTAATCTTGTGCCCTAAGCTATAGTAAGCTCATTTTCATCCATTTAACCTTAAATCTACAATATAAGATCAAGATAAGCAAATACTTGAAAAATTCATATTTTTTGAAGAAATGAAGCTATATCAGCAAATTAAAGATGAGCAATATGGATAGGTAAGTTATCACCAATTCACCATATGCAGCTTCACATGAACGAGGCTAGAAGAAGGTTTTCTCTAATTACATAATTTTCAATTCTCTCTAAAATAGGCAAAACGAGTTCATTAAGCGTGCAAACAGCTTTGGCTATTCAGCAAAATTAATTCAAGGAGCCAAATTGGTTTACTTGTCTTAGTAAATGGAAAAGGGGCTCACAAATCACAATAGTTTTCTTAAAAGCACATGTAGCCGTGTATGAAACATTACGAGAAATAGGAATAATAGCCAATGAAAGTAAGAAGAGATAAAGAACTACTTGATAAGCAACAATAGCAGCCACTGGGTGGGACAAATTTTCCACTTTAAGATATGATAGTGGAATTAATGAAAGGCTAAAACACGGTAATATACACGGAATAAAATAATGCTTGAGAGATATAGTTTAGAGCATTATTGAAATATGTCAACGGCTTCCAGTGAACAAGGAATAAGATATAATATCATGGAACACATGAAGCCACCCAAATTCAATATATAATAGTATACTTATGATTAAAATGCCTGATTTGACCTAGCCGACTGGAATCCCAGATCGAAAGGGAAATCTAATGGAGTATGAGGGTGCAATGAGCTATACAAACAAGTGCAGAAATTTTTCAGCTTCCAACAGGGCCTCAAAAAGGCAACTCTGAAAGGTGAAAGGAGATGACTAGATGAGACTTGAAAAAGATATGAAGCTGAAGAGTGTGGAAGTTGAGGATGAAACCACTATCAATACCTCAAATCAAAACAAGGTTGTTAGAAAGATTAGTTTTATCACAGTATTATTCAACGGCTCCAGAACACAACTACCCCAACTGATTACAAAATAATTGAGGACTCTGATTCGCCAAGATGTTCTAATAGGCCGCACAAGTGCATGTAGGCCTCTGGCACACACACAAAAAAAAATACTAATGCTTGAGATTGCCCTCAGGGCCTCCATCACACAGTGGTTGCTACTGTCCTACATGAAGCTTTTAACATAAAACTGTCCCATCTCAATAACCTTTAGAAACTTCCTAGTTTCTTAACTAGAGTGAAAAGAAAAGCATCTAGCATCCTGATAGTATATATTGGCCATATGCTTCACTTAAATGACATATAATCCCTCTCCCAGAAGAAGAAAAAAAAAGTTCAACGAAAATAAATTCTCGGCGACGACAATGCGTCGTGGCCCAGTTATATGCAGGATATGAAGGTCTCAAATTAAGCTTTAGTAGCATATTTACCACTAGGCTAAAAAGCCATTTATATATGTAGATAATAATATTCATTCATGGCAACAATATTGCATGATACGCGACAAATAGCCGATAAAGGTTTTAAACCTTATGGCTCTTAATATTTTCCAAATGTTATGGCAAATATTTGACCAATCAATATAACAGGGGCCAATCACAGTATTTGACCGATAAAACCAATATTAAGCATACAAATACTAGCCACAATAAACGGTATCATTGTCTGCACCAATGTGTTATGGTAACCAATAGGCTACCACACTTCACAAACATTACTAAGATTGGGACCAATAGTGCAAGCTTGATGCAATGCACACAAGCTGAGAATAATCCATGCTTGCAACAAAACATGTGTATGCTGCCTATTCTCTATTATGTGAAAGCTCCCTAAGCTCTCTAACAAGATACATGACATGCATACTTTAAAATACCAACCTAATATACGTTGCTGACTGAAGAAATGAAAATACAAAGAATCGCCAAAAATCAGATGATGAAATTCAAACGGCACAAGAGGTGCATAGACACAAAGCCCGTTCTAAACATCTAACAGGCCTTTCAAGTTTCAACAGACATCTGCTAAACTGCACTGTATTGTGAACCAAATTTATCTAACTGAAATATTTTGTTTGAAATATAGGAATCATATATTCGTATACGCCAAAAGAAAAGTAAAGATAAAAATAGAAACTAGGGAAACCTAAATAAACCAGCATAATTTGTGTTAGGAGAACAGAGTAGAAGTTCACAACTGAAGAAACATAAGCTAATTGAAACCATGTAAGAATCTTGCCAGTTTCCAGTTCACTGAAAGCATCACCACTATATTTCACCACTTGCCAGTTCACTGAAAGCCACTCAAATAAACTGGAGAAACATAAGTCATCTAACTATATTCACCACTTGCCAGTTCACTAAAAGCATCGCCACATAGTCCAAAAAGAACTGTTTAGCACAGATATAGCTGAAATAAGGTAGAACCTTTCTGTAAGAATCTTGTTTCCTTTTCAGACAATAATTGGGCAGACAAGCGTTGACAAAATCTTAAAAAGTTTCTCAGCACTTTTGCAGAAGCCCTAAAAGCATTGCACCACTACTAGCCTGGAGAAACTACCTAAGCTTCATGTTGCTCCCTTTTCCCCTCTATAATAGCAGAATTTGTAAAAAAAAAAAGGCTTTCATCTATCATAGTTGTATCATGTAAGCAATTTGGTTGCTGCTAATCTGCTGTGATCATATAGCTAACAAGCGTCCAATCAAACCAGAAAGTCACATTATCTAAGCACAATCGAATCAAATTATTGAACTAAGTTACTAGCTGCCATGTTAGTTTCATTAGAACGTCACAAGAATATCAGAATATAGTTAAATAGCACTTTATTATTACTTAGTAGTCAAGGGACGTACATAAGGGTCAATCATCACAGCAAGAAATTTAAAAATCAGCAACAAGAACAACAAAGCCTTAGTCCCAAAATGATTTGGGGTCGGGTTAACGTGAATGCTTGAAATAAGAAGGCAGTCATCATCAAATAGCATGGGGCAAAGCTACCTCTTGCACTTGCACTCATTCTCATTTCAATTTTTCAAACAACTTCGGCGCAACCTGTGCAGCAAATAAATGACGAGTTCAGAAAACAGAGCTGAAATTAATATGATTCAATCACTCATTGTGTCATACTACCTGTTTCCAAAAACATGCACTTCACAGATGTACTAAATAATATCAGCCTACTGAAAACAAAGTGAAGGATGCATCTCACACCATATTACTATAAACCTTCATGATATCTTGTGTAATTGTGCCCAAACTCAACACTCGACACACGGACATGGGTATGACACATGGACGCTTCATTTAAAGCAAAAAAAATAACATGCTGAATTTTCACAAACATAGCTGGGTCCCATACTGGACACGCACCCGAGTAGGATGCTTCTAGAGGAGTATGAGATAACTCATACGCAGTAAATCAATGAATTGATTATTTTTCTGAAATATCCATGAAACGTCTAGCTAACATTGATCCCTTGCTTACAAAATGAAAGCAAGTACCAGTATTGTTCAAAAATAAGGATAGAGAGTGAAAAGGCAGAAAGTGAGATAGCAATATCAGCAACGTAGGAGATAGAAGAGTACAAAGTAAGTTTTTCCATGCTAGCCTAATGGGAAAAAAGTTCTGCCAAAATAACTAGATGACAATTTTTTTTTAACATTATAATAGAGCGCTTACATGATGATCAAGGCATTGCCAGTAATCAAAGTATTGGCCTGTACAATGCTTGCTCCCTGTCTCGTCACTTTGGATCCTCTTGGCACATGCCTGCCAAAAAATTAGGAAGACTTTAAACACAGCCAGCTAAACACAGAAACGACAAGGTGCAGCATGTATGAAGAGATGTAACATGTCCAATCCTTACATGTAAATTAGATTTGGTTTGTGTTATCTGAAACCACTTATGACAAAAACCAGACTTAGGACAAAAAGAGAACTAATAAAGGCAAGGCAACAGCAACTTTTCCTTCTATCAAAAAAATATTTACCAATGATTATTTTCCGTATTTATAAATTACGGCATTACGCTGCACATAAAAACATAATCAAAGAAGAAATCTGCAAGTCTGTAACCGTAACAGGTGCTATTTATTAAAGCAGTAAGTAATAGGCTCGCATTTCAAATCCTACAAACCTTACATGGGTATTTATTGTCCATGATGTCATACAGCAAGTACATATATGTCTATTAAGAAAGCATGATTATAAGAGGACAACCTGATTACTAGCTGTAAGCAGACCATTACAGAACCAAAATCAGACATTCAAATGTCAAAACTCAAATCTCAGCAATAAAACTCGATATCATGAGCTCTCCATCAAGATAACATAACAAACCTGGTATGCGAGTAAAGGCTTTGCACATTTTGGCCTGCATGAATCTTCAAGATCCTTTTTTGGATCAACAACCTCGTTGTCCTCCCTACATTGAAAACAAAAGAATGTTACAATTCAGGTTTCTACTATAGTGTACCTGTTGTGCATTTTAGTACAAACTAAGAAATGCTCCATAACTAATAAGGAGAAAAGTGTAAAGCATAAAATAATTTGTTACGGACTCACGTTATATTCAAACCGCGACAATAATACAACTCTAAAACACTTAACTAAAAAAGCAAAGATTTTCGTTCCATGCTTAACCCCAAGTACTAAACATCGCAAACACTTCATAGCAATGATAAATAAACCCCATTTATAGGTCGAAAACTCGCCACTTCAAACATGGTAGCACCAAGCCACCAAGCACTCAAGTCTAACAACTCTGGTCAATTCTGCTTATATTTACTCCTAGTTACAATGTACTCCCTCCAATTCACTGGAAATGCACTATATGTAAATGACACAAATATTCAGGTAAATGGTATGTTTACCAAAATACCCCTCCCTCACTTTTACCCATACACTACCCACCAGAACTCCCTTTTATCTTACACCAAGAAAAAAAACTCCTTATTATCACCCTCATCTCTCTTGCCCTCTTCTATATCACTCACCCCAAGTACAACACAAACCACCACATTGTCAGCACCTTCTCCCCACCGGCTGCAGAGAGCTCCCCTAGCCCCAACCACCACAACTCTCCCAACCTTGAAACCTGCCCTGCCCCTTCGTCATCCGCCCCCACAATCACAAACTCGACAAACAACCAGTTTGGTGTTTCACGAGTGGTGGCATATCTAGACTTGATTGGTTGACATCTACAAGTGGCGGGTAGATCACGATGAGGTGTAGTGGTGGCCAACGTAAGTGGTGTCCAGTGCTTGGCGATGGAATGGAATAGTGCCATGTCCGACGAGGTGGAAGGGTCGTTTTAAGGCGATTGAGAGGAAGGGTTTTGATGTGGCGATCGACATTGATGGGTTTGTGTTGATGGTGGTGGTCGACTGCTGATGGTGTTGGTGAAAATCAGTGGAGGTGAGATGTGGTGACAGGCAATGGAGTGATGAGGCAGTAAGGACTGAGGAGGAAGTGATGAATAAGGAGTATAAGCTAGTTGATGCCATTTACGAAAACAGTGCATTTCCAGTGAATTAGCCAAATAAGGAAGGAAAACAGTGCTTTTCCAAAGAATGTGAGGGGGAAATTAACTAGAGAGTTAACACTACGGAGAAACTAATAGATGACTATGTTATGGAGCAAGACAATAAAAGGCCCTAAACATATATTCCTAGACATTTTGTTTAGCTAGTAAGAAATTTTAGGAGCTTCGCTCAACTTTATTCCCAAACATTTGTGAATTAAATTTAAATGAGGTAAAAAAAAATTCTTAATTGTTCCAAACTTCTCTAAAAATTAAGATAAGTTGCTATCAACTAAACACAAATGAGGTAAGTTCCATGAATACTAATCAAATAACCTTCAAAAAGTTTCTTAATTGTTCCAAACTTCTCTAACAATTAAGATAAGTTGCTAGCAACTAAACACGAACGATATTTTTTTCCACTTTTCATTACACACAAAATTATCAGGAATTTCGAGCATGAATATCACAAAATTACATCACTACGTTTCAGTTAAGGGAGGATCTTGGTAAACGTTGGAAGGAGGTTCACCCATGCTGGCCTCTAACGTTTAGATAGTAAAAATGCACACAAACTAGCATTGGCGCTACGGCTCAACGGTTGAATAGTGAATACTGAATATATCAAACCTAAGGTCAGGAGTTTAAACCTCGATCCCCCTTCTTCTATCCTCCAAGATCTACCACTGAATTTAACCCTTCTAACTATAGTGATGGTCGTCATCTACCTCCCCAACTTTAGTGATAGTATGTTCAACCTATCACTCCTAAGATTTTACACCTGAATCGCTATCAAAATAGAAACGCATATGAAACCGTTATAAGACATTCACAGTTTCACACTGACAATTCGATTCGCAAATGACATTAAACAAAGCAAGACAGTAGCCATAATCCAATACATACAAGGCAGAGCTGACCAAAACGTAAAGACAGAGTTAGAAATTCAAGAAAAGATACCGAATACCGACATTTTAACTATGTTAACCCGGCTGATTTAAGCAGTGACCTGCAGAAAAGAATAACCAAATTAAGCGAGGAAAAATACTAAAATAATCTCAATAACGATTGGAGCTGGAATTTTTTTCAATTAAAATAAATTTACTGTGAAATCGTGAGCAAATTTTAACGAGAAGAGAACTAAATGTGACGATCTTCAACAAATTGTGCGCCGTATAAACCCTAATTATCTAAATCGAAATGAAACGAAGTAAAATAACATGATAATTGGATTAAACTGGAAATTAAATAGCGAATTCGAATAAATGTGCTCACCAATTGAACCGCGCAAATTATAATGAAATGATACAATGATCAAGAGAAAAGTGAATGTCTTAGCGTTTTTATGTTTGCAGGTTAATTTCGAAACCGTTGCGAAATTCGCGTGGACTGGGTGAGGCTCGTTTTTCACTAATGTCATTACACATGTTACCAGCCACCAGGGACGAACTAGAGGTGGCAGATGGGGTCAAATGGTCAATGGGTCAGGCATAGGTTGGATCGGGTTATATTGTGGTTATTTTAGATTGGATTATTTTCGATTTCAGCTTATTTTCGAGTGATTTGTTGTTGGATTCACTTTGAGCGTCCGGTCATTTCTCGGGTGTGGATCATTTTAATGCCTTTTTTTAGATTATTCTACATGATAACCCTGTACTTTTTCAAATTCTACATGGTAACCCTATTTTTCAGAGAACACACATGGTAACCCTCAACTCTATTAATACGCATTGCCGTAACCCTTAACTTTTTTTCCGTCAAATTGTCCGTTAAGTATGTGAAGTGACCAATTGGATTTTGAGATTTTCTAAAAGGTAACCCTCTGCTTTTATAAATTCCACAAGATAACCCTATTTGTTTTTTACAAAAAAAAAAAAAATACTCCCTTAATTGCTAAATTTATCATTCTTATCATGTTTTTGACTTAATTACTCCAACAAAATTTCAACTCTTTGTATATCATCTCTTTAAGGTATCATTATCTTATCTCCAAATATCGGGTTCAATAATTAACAAAGAAATCTATTATAAAGCTCAATGTTAACAAATGAGTC
>JAOWBH010173325.1:0-10489 GCA_028566215.1 Silene coronaria
GCTTCGAGCCGAAGCCAAGCTCGAGCTAAAGAATTCGAACCGAGCCCGACCCCAACCGAGCTCGAGCTCAGTTCGGCTCGTTTACACCCCTAAAAATAACAAATAAAAAATTCATAAATACTATCTAAAATAAAAACAGAAGAAAACAACACTTATGTTATTATGTACAATATTTTCAGATGTTAACGAGATCAATTACATACCTGATCTTTGGCCAGTCGATTGCTTTTTGGTTTTTGGATTAGTTTAATCCAATTTTCTAGGGTTTCAAATTTCGATTGTATTTGAGCAGTGATGGAGATATTCGTGAGAGAGAGAGAGAGAGAGGGGCATATATACTCCTTCTATTTATAAATAAACTTTCTTTTTATTTTGATATAAAAATTAAACAAACATTCTATCTACCATATAATTAAATTGGTAAATTGGTAAATAGGGAATTAAGGAAAGTTAATTTTAAATTAGAGGGAGTATTTTTTTCACAAATATTACCATACGCCAGTGATATAATAAGCAACATCCAACCACTATACGCTATACGCTATACATTTAACTTTAAAATAAAATTCAAAAACTTTAGTATAGAGCTCGGATTTCACACCATACAACTTGTGGTATATATATAGTATATAAATTGTATTTTTTTTCTTGTTAAAATAAGAGGGTTATATATAGCGATGACAACTACCCCGAATCAAATTAAAACCGAACCGATCAGTACGAAAAAATCCGATCAAAACCCAACTTTTAATATCCATCTGACCATGTCCAATCAACTAATTAAAACTCATATCCAAATCCACAATTGGAAGACCCGGACCAAATTCCAACCCAATCCATTGGTATCCGAACCCGATTAAATATTTTTGAAAATTTAGGCATTATACTACTTAAAATTTCACTTTTGTCATATAACATGAATTTTTTATATAATCAAAATAGATTTGGATTGAGTTTTGGATTTTATGGTTAATAGGGTATGGATTTGGTGCAGGTATGAGTTTAGAAAAAATATAATGGTTTGGGTATTGATTTTGAGATTTTAGATATAGATCGATGATCAACTAAGTTAGTGGATCAGGTTTGGATCTTGCGAAAACCGATTCATTGCCATCCGTAAGCGTATAATATGTCCCAAGGATTATTACTCGAGCGAGCAACCCACAATCCGTGCAATGTTTGTTATGAAACAACAGTGTTAGTGGCATAGTAATTTCACCTAATGGTGTACTCCGGTCGGGGTCGAGGCCGGGCCCGGCCGGGCTGACCCGTTACTTTTTCCACGTTTAGATTCACCTAGAAGTGGTAGATTGGGTAGTTCGGGTCGGGTCGCTCATCTCGAGTTCATGTTATATAAGGCCAAGACTACGTTTGGGACAACTTCAATGGGTTGCGATACGGCTACGGCCTTGCGAGTCGGGATAATCGGGTCAATTCTTAGCTCGGGTCGGGTCTTGTGGTGTAGAGTATGTTTGAACGGATCATTATTGGGTTGGATCATTATTATGCTCATATACGGGCCACGTCATTATGGGGTCAGGTATTATGATAATTTGTCGAGTCTTATCGGGTTTGTGTCAGGGTTGGTTTGTCACATCAATTTTTTATTCATCGGTTTTTCCAATTATTTTACAAGTTTGATTTGACGTATGGTCATTGTTTAGTAAAGTTATAAGGTCAAAAAAAATTTCAATATTAAAATAAAAATGGTTTATAATGTCGTTTTTCTGGCCTTAATCGATTTTTATATCGGGTCATATGTAATCCAATTTGTGACGGTACCTCCCAAGTCCAAACGCCAACACGGATGCCGAATGCGGTCCAATCCCCCCTACTCACCTCCACTGAACACTCTCTTACTTTATTAGTCACTCGTACGTGTCAACCGTCCTCACCCGTTTTTCGCCACCACTTATCCACAAAATTGCAGCTCTTATTAAATACAAACCTAGATGATTTTGATGAGGTTTGAGGTTAACGTCTAAAATGTTTAAGCTTATTTGTTCCTTCTTTCTACAATTGGGCATTGATTTCTACTTAATTATTTTGACATTTCTCACCCTTCAGCCTGTGTCGTGTGGAATGACTCAATGAAGGTATTTGGTATCTAAATTTGTCTTCTACTCAACTTGTGTCCATAATTACATGCTCATTGACATGTGATCCGTCGTATGAGTAGCTGTTCAATTCTATTCGTTGGAGCATGGAATTATGGACACAAGTTGGGTAGAACTGATCAGCCACTCTTGACGGATTACATGTCAATAAGCCCAGTGACTGACTAGTTTCAGGTTCGTCACTGTATTCTTTAGCTGCTATTTCAGTTCTGGTTCAAGGTGTCATGGTTTATGTGTTACCATTTATGTCATTACCCCAATGACTGACTAGTTCCAGGTTCGTCACTGTATTCTGTAGCTGCTTTTGATTTCCTGTCATTATTCTCACATCCTTCTTTTGTAGAATTGGCTTGTTCACTTGTTGAGAATGCGTGATCCTTATCCTTTTAGAGTGTCGGGTGAGTTTCCTGCAAGCATTTTAGCGCACATTCATTTAATAAAATATTTAGTATGTCCTATATTACCGATTTGATTTGATTTGATTTGTATCTTATACATATCTGTTTAGAAGCATTCTGAAAGCCTCCTGATGGGTAATTAATTCGAAATTTTATTTTTAAGTATATCCAATAAAAGTGTATCAGGCTCTGGTAGTTACTTTGTTATGAGCGAGTCATAGAGTGCAGACGATTTATTGTGCCAAAGAGCACTAAGGTTTGAAAATCCTAGGTTTGTTTAGTTAGATCTGTGTTAGTGGAAGGAATCGACATGTTTCGTGGGTGTCTGCTCATTAACTGTGACCTCCTGAATTGAACTCCCTTTATGATGCCTTGCGAACGGGAATCCAATTATGTGAGCAATAGTAAATAGGCTTCACTGTCTGCACTGCACCTGCACCTGCACCTGCGCCTGCTTATTCTATTTTGCCATTCTTTCCTTAATAAGAACACCTGTTGTGCTCTTCCAAGACAACCTCCACTATAAATATTACAGTATTTTATTGTTTGGAAGACGGGGCTCAGTTATTTTTTTGAATAATAATAATTTAATATTGCGTATGAAGCTGCTATCAGGGGTTTCACAAAAAATCTTAATGTAGGGATTGGGTTTTTTCTCCCATAAGATCTTAATAAAGAGAATGAGAAGTTCGGTAGAACAGTTTGAAGTTCTTTAGCGTCGGTATTCTGCCTCTTCCTCTTTTTTGTCTACGACTGAGCTATTGATTACATCAATCATTGTGGTATTTGGGCGATTTGTCACCTTGATCACTGTGGTATTTCGGATTTTACCGCCTGTTGTCTTCCTTCCTGTTTCTGCCTTCTAACAACGAGACTATTTGCTCTTTTCGGGATACAGTCTGCTATTCAGATAGTTCGGTGCTATCTGTTTCAACTTATTTGAAGTGAGTTTTTTTTTTTTTTTTTTTTCTCTTTTCTTGTCAACTGATTTACATCTAAAACTATCAAGTGCGTAGGCAAGGCAACGTTTAGGTTGTAGAATTGACGGTAATAACTTTCAGGAGTTCATATTTCAGATCCCTAAAAATGTCGTCTTTTCCTCCAGCTTTTTGGATAGTTTTATAAGCTTTTATCTGCTATCTTTTCGGCAGTCTGATTGTCGATCCTACTAATCTTGAAGATGGCCTTCACTATTATGAAGTCTAATCGGATTGATAGCATAGCGCCATGACGGGGTCCTTTGTTTAGAATTCCAGTTACCGTTACAAAGGCACGCAATGTCTGTCCTTTACTGGAATGCAGTTCCATCCAGGTACATTATGAGTCTAGATGTTTGATTACATAGTCCTACCTTCCTTTTATCCATCCTTGTGTAAACAGAAAAGCCAATGATTTTGACTATATGCCAGCTTACGTATATTTGTATTATATGATCCTGTGTGTTGGATTTTTGTATTACGATCCTTTAGAACACATCTTGAGTATAATAGCTTATGATTGTATTTTGTTTTAATTAGTCATAGTGATCTCTTTCATGTCTTGGCAACTATATTGTTCTAAGGGGACTCATCTCATCTAATTATGAGAAGACCTCTTAAAGCATGCCAATGGGCGGGGGGCAGCATTTTTACCAATCACGTTCTTGACTACCTTAAGGGAATTATGCACATAATTGTTTAGTGGAGTTCTGCTAATGCCCTTTGTCCTATCTCACATTATCCTTTCTTTAGCTTGTAGTCAGTTCCATTTAGTAGGTGGTGGTGATGGTGGTTGTCTCGTTCTCAATACTTGATAAGTTGATTGGTGTGATAGAATCATGCAGGTAGTAAATTGAAGCAGCATCTTCTGTTATTTGTGAGTATAAGTGTTCCACATCATTAATCAGACCCTTATTTTATTAGGTCAGGTTATATATCGAACTACCTCATGGTGTACCTGGGTTGAGGCTGCAATGTGAACATCTGGTTTTGATTCATTCCATAGATTTTTGGTTGATGTTGTACAGGTTGGGAATTTGGTGCTTGGTTATGCGATTTGGTGCTTGGTTATGCGATTTTTACCTTAATGTATTTAACCAGCAACTTCTGCTCTAGGTCATGTATGTTACTAAATTTGACGTGGCTTTCTCCTCAGAAAAGATACATGAAACGGGTCGCCTTCCCTTTTCCGTCAGTCAAGACCACCTTTTTTGTAGAAGGTGGTAGGAAATTGAATTGGCTGTAGCTCAGTTTTGGACTAGTGGAATTGGAAGTCAGGAGAGAACAAATGTAGATTTTGAGGGCAATTGTCAATTTTCTTTTCTTGTTGCCCATTTCTTATTCCTTTTTTCTGCCATTTTGCTTTGTTCGTGGTATTCTAACCTTAGCCACCACATTATTTATTGCGTTGCAGCGTTGGGGGTATTTGAAATTTAAGATGCATATTGCCTTCACTCATAGCAGTTGAGTGAAGATATAAATCACTATTCATGAGCAGGGCATAGGCAATGTGTCAACTTGTTTTATGAATAAGGCCCCATCACGTTAAACTAGTTTCAGAAGTTTTGCATGCAGGCTCCTTGCTATCCACAGTTTATATTGAGCATGAGGATTTATCTTTTAAGATGAATGACTGGTTTCGTGTTCATAGTTTTGGGAGCATCTTTTCTTCTTGTAGATAAGATTACTCATGATAGCTTGACACCATAATTATCCATTTCTCTTTTCATAAAATAGCTATGGTGACTTTTTTCGGAAATGGGGTCACCTGCATAATGTCTTTTTCGTAAATGGGTGTCACTCCTTCTGTGTTCTAGAATTAATATTATCTTTTGTTTAGCAAAAAAAAAAAAATTGGGATCCTGGAATTAGTGGAACATATAGTCTAATCACTAGTGTAATTGGGAGGAAGTTACGTTGAATCACTCTTTCATCTCCAGCATTCCTCTGCCCTCTTTGCTATCTGTAATGATTGTGTACTGTCTCCTGGACATGCTTTTTGTACAGGATCATAGCTTTGAACCAATATGCTGGGAAGGAGAACCCCTGCAACTCCTTTCTGATGTCTTGTCTTCTAGCAAAAGAAACATGGTCAGTCAGACACAGATTATCAGACCTGTGTCCCCATTTTGAATTTGCGCAATTCGTAAGTTCTTGTGGTAAAGCCATAGAGGCTATTAGATGGTTATAAAATCGTGTCTCTGTCATGTGTCTTCAGCTGTTTGGATCTTGTTGATTGTGGGCTATGTAAGCTGAGGTGTTTCAACTTTTCAGGTTCCCCACTGTGTCTTAGGGCTTGTTGGGATTGGGGGATTGGGAGGTAGAGGTAGAGGGAGAGGGATGGGTACAAAACCCATGTTTGGAAAGATTTGGAGGGCAAATTTTTAATCAGCTGAGGTCTCTTCTGTTTCACTGAATGTTCATGATCGATGAACTTTGCTAATCTGGAAATTGAATTGTGTAGTGTATAATTTTGTGTGGATCATATTATCTTTTTGGTTATCAGTGTAATTGAACTGTCACTCTTCTGTATATCTGTAGATTGAATTTTATGGTGTCGGTATAAGCAATGCGAAAGTGGGGGTGAAGCTCCTCTAAAGATAGATGTTGGCAGCTTGGTATCCTCTGAGAATCTGGTTCCTTCGGTTTCTCTTAATAAGTTACGATTGTCTTCAGTTGTCAAAAGAGTGAAGCTGTTGATATTTCATTATGTGTCTTCCGTTGTCGTTACTTGGAATGGATGAAATTTATATAAAATTTATTTTTTCTTATGTCAGAAGTCCAAACTCGCTTTTGACATTGTTTCATGTTAGGTGTTGAATGATGTCCAAGATGATGGAGAACATCCAAAGAAGAAATTGTACGACCTGAGGCTTTCTGTTACCCTGTTTGAAGAGATGAAATGGAAATGGAAGCATGTAGCTTTGTACGAGCGACAATGGATGCATGTCCGGCTCTCATCACCGCTTGCCTTTCTTTTAGAGCTAACTGGGTTTGATTCGGGTGTTTTCTATTCTCAAGGTGCTTGACAAGTTGAACCGACATTGTAATCATCAAGTACCTAAGTAGACCGTTATATTGGCCGATTTTATATTTCGAGTGTTTCGTGAGTCAGTGTGTGAATTGCCTTGCTTACTGCAAATACTGACCAATTTTGTATTTTGATTACTGATGTTGACTAAAGAGCACAGTGTTAACTCTATGTTTTCATCATCGTCGGATACGGTTACCAAGATGTAAACGAGCTTCAGTCTGTGGTGGCTAGGGATGACAATGGGTCGGGTTAGATCGGGTTTTGCAAAATCCAAACCCTATCCACTTGTTTATTGGATTACATATCCATATCCATACCCGATTCATATCCAAAATTTTAATATCCATAACCGATTCATTTTACTTTTTTTAAATCCATATCCACTTCAAATCCATACCTGATCCATCATATAATCCAAAACCCAGTTTGACTATATAAAAAACTAATCTTATACAACAAAATTGAAATTTCAGTTTAATAAAGCTTCAATTTTTCATATATATCCATTTGGATCGGGTCCGGATACGAATAGATCGGGTTTGAATTTGGTTCGGGTTTTCTAACAGTGGATTTGGATATGAGTTTTTAAATAGTGGATCGGGTACGGATTTATAAAAGGTGGGTTTGGATTGGATTTTTTCCTTGTGTTCGGTTCGATTTGGAACGTAATTGTCATCCCTAGTGGTGGCTGGATATGCAAAGGCCAAAATTTCTCTGAGGTCATGTGGACAGATCGACTACGGACTACATTGACATGTATAAGAAATTTCACCTTTGATCTTGTGAAGTTTACTCTGGACACTGGACAGGATGCAGAAATTTGTCACTATGAATGGCCAAAAATACGTGCTTATCATGGATCCTAGTATCTCTGTCCATCAAGCTCACTTTTCCGCCAATCATGATGTTTCAAGTATTCATAAAGACTGAACTTTCCTGTATAATCCTTCTGGTATCGTGATTCTTAAGTGTGTTTCTATTCTTCATACCGATTGCCTGGTATCAACACAAATGCACCATATGGAACATTCATTAGGGAAGAAAGTAGATGTCTAAGTAGAGCAGACAGAGTTATAGAAGGTGCAAAATACTTCCACAAATAAACTTCGGCATTAAGCATGGATCAAGTCTTTCGTACACGACCCACAACACTAATTAATGCTAGGACTTGACAGAAAAGCAAGTTTAAGAAGACCACGACCTCAGAAATGGAGGCTTTCAAGTTTAAGAACTTCACAGAAAGCAACAATTGTATCAAAGTTTGTGGACTTAATCGCGATACACTTAGCCACTAGTAGATCAAGTCACTAAACAAAACAGGGTAGAAAAGTTCCAAGAATGAGGCAGGCTTGAAACCTTGGCAGATGATGAGGTAGCTTTACCCGAGTCGACATAAACCAACTTCAGTCGAAGAATTTTTGAGGCCTATAATACGAGAAAACATGTAATAATCAGCTTTTGATATATTCACAACTTTAAATTTGTTATGCAAACGAATAATTCTTACCCCATGGTTTTCAAGAGTTTGCAATTGCTTAAAATATCAAGGAAAGCACATATACTATTGGCGAAAGATGAGATGACCAGGTCAACACAATTGTCATAGACATACACCGGCGGCTGTTGGCAAATACCCTAAGCAATAAAAGCAATAAAATGTAATTATCTATTAATATAAATACCAAAAATTTTAAAATCAAATACCAAAATAACGTACAACCTACCATCCGACAATGATTAAGTAGATGCTCTAAAGCATGTTGAAAGAATCGTGGTTGCTCAGTCGCATCAGTACTGTAAGGGCAAAAGTCGTACACCAACTTCAATGGTCCATTAGGCTCAATTAAAGTTTCCCAATCTTTGATATGAGGAAGCATTGCACACGCAGTCTCATATCGTTTCCATTCAAAATTGTCATACTGCTCTATGATGTCATGCCACTGGGTGATAAACTGTTTCCGTGCTCTCGAGTTCATTAGAGCAAAGTGGTGCAGAATGAGCAACTCATCACTGTACATTTATGCAAGTTAAAATACACAACATTCACATATGTGGAATGATTAAAGCATTAGGGGAAAGCATCAAGTGAAGGGAAGGGGAAGTGTAAAGTCATATCCACTACAATCATGCATTTTGTATCAGACCACTCAACATATTTCGCATGATTAAACACATCACAAACAAGTCTAAAATTCTAAATACATGAAAAGTCAGCATAGGTATCACAAACTTTCAAGTGCTTTTGGCCAAGTGTGAGTCCAGATTTTCACTCATGAATCAAGCACATCACACTAGCTATCGTTTGATCATTTTATCCGTGAAAAGGGGTAGGGGCTATCTTTGATTTGCATCAGTGCGCGACCAATAATGCCCAGCTAGCTCGAGCCTGGCTATAAAAACAACTATATAAAATTAGACTCTTTGCTTGGCCTACCCTCTTGCGAATGCTCCATTGACTATCATAATGTCCATTTGGATGCTTAAATTGACTATATGATAATGTCAAAGTATTGATGGGGATGATTTACAAACCTAAGCACACAATAAACTTTGGTACTCCTGCCACATCAAACCTAAATTACTTCCAATAATCAAAACCAAAACTCTTATCACTTACTAGGGAGGTGGGTTGCTAAGGGAATTGAGCAATTTCAGCATATCCAAGGGAATATCTTTCTTTTTGTCTTTGAAGAATGTGCTCATAATTAACCCTCTTATAGCAATAAAGTCCTCGTTAGCACGATTCGATCCAACCTTTGTCACATAGAGTCTCTTGACTCTAATTTCATCACGCGTCACGATTACATTTTCTTTGGCAAATGTATTCTTCAAGAGATGCAAGCCACGTTTGCGAATATCAAATGCCAGGCGAATCAGCGATCTAAAAAACACAAGAGAAGAAAAGCTAGAGAAACAAAAAATTGGAAATAACAAAATAGGAAGTAAAAAAACAATCCAATTCTCCAAATACCTAATAGGTTTTTTAATGTCACAGTGAAGATAATTGAGGGTCCGTTGGGTCGCCGGATTGCTGAAAGTTAAAATAGGTTTTATCTTAGAGTAAAGTAAAACAAGCCAATCTTCCAAACTATGATCATAATCTTCACCCTTCCTTAAAACCATGTGATGATAAGGGGGAAGGGGACCTTCTAGCTCCTCATACTCCCTGCAAAAATAGTTTACACCAACTTTATATTTCAGGGAAGATCATTTACTTAAACCATTATTGCAAATCATTCATTTACAGGTAACTTATGAGTTATCTCTACAGTATTCTAGCTACTGAGACAGTCTCCCAAAACAATTACACAATGCCTTTTCTCATCCCCACCACCAACAAAGTAATCAGCAATAAACACACCAACTATAAGTCAATATACAGAGTAATTAGGTCTCACATATGAGACATTGAGACGGTTTTATACTAATATGATGTAAGACCAAGCCAATTCAACTAAAATCATCATCATATACACCTTGATCGCAGCATATTTATTTCCTCGTAATATGAATGAGACCGTGTCATATAAGAAATAATTACGAATATATTTTCATGTGACATTTGCTCGATTATCGGCCGTAAATCTAGCAGAGAACCTTGAAACCTTGTTAAATTCATGTTATTAGCAAGAAAGAGGGTGAACAATAAATGATCTTCCTGTATTTATTATACAAAAAAGTCCAAAATATCAACTTTAAATCAATTTATAATTAACCATTTTCATTATTTATTAAACAATTCCTTCACTCATCCCCACCAGGCCACCACCAACAAAAAAAAAATCACCAATAAAAACACAAATTTTAATTAAAAATAAAAGCAGTATAAAATAATAAAATTGTGCATATAAAAGGAAATAGGAGTTGCAACATCGGACCTAATTCTCACAAAAGCTTTGTTGAGTTTCCTCTGTGTCTTTCTGAGCTGATTCCGAGTGTTTGCCAAGTCTTGCTCCAAAGACA